>NDGM011248923.1:3556-14554 GCA_002564305.1 Octomys mimax
CTGGTGGGCTGAGCTGGCCACACACACACACACACACACACACACACATACACACACAAATAAGTAAATAAATATCATGTGTTTACCTTTTGTCCCTCTGCATTAAGGATCTGAATTCAGAAAACTTGAGTCTATAAGCCTCCCCATTGATGGTTAGATTTAAACATTAAACAATTTCACAGAACTAATTAGGATTTATGAACCTTGGCTTGGCCAAATAATTTTACTTCATAGAATTTCTGAGAGAAAAAATATATTTAAAACTTGGTAAAACTTTACTGAAAATATTTCCTTGTAAATGGAAATGTTGCTGACCCAGTGGAAATATTTTGTAATACTCCTAAATCTAGCCCTACCTTTTGTGTACTTTATTCTTTAGGGCCTCACTTTTCACTGAGTTATGAAAATGTGAGGGAGAAAGAAATAATTTTTGGAAAAATGTACTGGACAGAATCAAATGTCTGAAGAATGCAACTCAATTAATTCAAAACTGAAATTCTGGGCTCCTCCAGTTGCATGCTCCACAGCAATAATTTCTTCTTGGCCAGAAGCCTAAGCATCTGTACCCAGATCTCGTACTCTTTCCTGGATGGATTCATCAGGTTTCCTGGGTTCCCCTAATCTAAATTAACCTTTAAAATAAGAACCATTAAATAGTAAAACAAATACAGTACAACGATAATGCCAGAACATTATGTCCTGGCCCTCAGAGGTCAATTTAACGTGATTAATGGAATAAAACTTCACAAAGGCCCTTGCTGGAGGATTACCAGAAACAGCATCATTTACTATGTTCCCACACACTGTTATTTTTTGACTTTGTCATTATTGATTGCAGCAAGAACAGAATATTTGTACCTATTAAAACTTTTAGTTTCCTTTGAGCTTTTTCTGAGTAGAAGTGGAATTCTATCATGATTGCTAAACCATCCTCAAGGCTAAAATTGCTCCTGAATATTGTTTAAATGCTTGGTTCCAAAGGAGAATACTAAAGCAGAGTTGCTCTGCCTGCTTTGATTTATATCAAAGGTAAATGTGTGTGTGTGCATGTGTGTCCACACAGGAAGTGCTAGTGAATGGAGCAAGAGTTGTAAAGAAGTAGTGGGGCCAGTAAACAAAAAGAAAGAGCCAATGAATTTCAAGTGTATGATGAAAAGATTATAAAATTTAATTACAAAACTGTGTTTTTTTCTCTCACCTCCTCCTCTCTCTTCTTAGCTATGCTCTTCCTTCCCCAAAGCAGACTATCGAATAGAAACTACACACCCACTCTAGGTCTACCTAGAGTAAGGGATTTTTTCTACCTTTATTTACTTGGTAGCAGTAGTACCATAGTCTACTGTGGAATGCAGTGACAGGATGGAGTCTTATCACAGTTTTACTTGGTCCCTGTACTACTCTCTGGTCTGGTGAGCTAGATAAAAGCTTCAAAGGATTGCTTTGGTCACTTTTCTTCCCATGTCTTATCGTTTTTACATTTGGCTATTTAGTATTCATTCACTATTCCTTTAATATGAGGCCTCAAGTATTGGAGATTTAGTTTCTGAGTTTGGAAATACTCAAATGTGAAATTGCATGGGAGCTCTGTTCATGTGACTAGAAATTCAGTTGAGAATTTTTGGAAAGGATGAAAACATCTTTTAAGCTTAGGAATCAAAATTATGTTTGTAAATATGCATATAATTCAAATAATAAATTGTAAGAAACACCCTCATTATTTAATATTGGTGTATTTCTTTAACATTTTGTCCAGAATTTCATGTTTAGGCCAATTGACAATTATCAACTGCTCTAAAGCACAGTTTTGCAGTTTTCTTGGCCTTTCCTGGTGTTTATTCTCTTCCAGTATGTGCTTAACATTAAAAATTAAATAGCACACAATCAAATTGCACCAAGGCAGTTTTTCTCAATATTCTTAAAAACCTGCCTCCTATACATTATATTCAGAATATCTCCCTCAATGCAATATATGCAGTACAAAACTTTAGAACAGGATAAGACCCACTGGGTTTGCAACCAAGATGGAGTCATAGGCTCCTAAAACATGTGCTGCAATGTACATTGTAGTGAGATGAGGGAGGAAGAAAAACTAAGTGCTGTACTAGTCCAGGGGAGGGAGAGATTTTGTAGCGAAGGAAACAAGCAAACAGAATAAAACTAAAGCAGACTCAATATCAGTGTGGCATTGCTTATAGATATTCACAAAACAATTTTTGTTGCTCTGTCTCTAACAGAGAACTATTATCCTGTCTCTGAGATATTTGCCATAGACACCTCGATAAAGGAAAGATCTATATACTCTTTATTCATTCATTTCATATATATTTATCACTTTAACAGGTCTTAATTACTGTTTCTCCTTCATATGTTTTAGAAGCCCAGAGCTAGATGTACCACTTCTGAAGAATGTCATCAGTTTTATGGGGAGATTTACTATTCTGAACTGCATTTGTATATTTTATAATCACATATACACGTACACTTCACAAATACCTTACTGACTCATATTTCTTTTATGGTTCTTTTTGATTTTGTAATCCCTGAGCATTAAATTTATCAATTTGATTTAGCAGGGTTTAAAACAAGTGAGTAAAAATGGTTCTAGGTTAAGTGAGTTTTGGAAAAGTGGGTTAAATAAAATAAACTCCTTTTTTTGCTGCAGGTCGTCCCAGCATCTTTCTGATGACGTGCATTATTGCTCTATAAAATGCTACTTTTCTCAAACTCATTTGTTAACAGTACTTATTAGTAATATCTTGAGTTATACTTGGGTTCCAAAAAGTACAGTTTGGGAAATACTATTATTGAAATTTAGAGAAATCACAGTTTTTTCTTAAACAAATTATATCTCCTTTATAATTTTGGTTCCCATGCTCATTTTCCCTTTGCAACTATGGCCCAACAATATAAAACCTTCGGACTCCTGATGTTAGTATTTGACATCCACTCATCTCATTGTAGTTTTCATTTTTAAAGTTCAACAATTTTCTTTTGTATCTCAGTCCATTTATTTCTACTTTGACTCTTGGAATTGAAATATCCTATATTGGGGCTCACAGCTTATTTTTACCTCTTAGTTTTGCACAATGGACATTAATGGGAATACTAAGAACCTTATAATTATATAATGACATATTTTTCAAGGTACTTTCAGAGGCACTATCTCATGTCATTCTTTCCAACTTCAACATGTAATCAGTGCATGGATCATTTCCCCATTGCAGTTCAAGGCCATTCAGGTCACTAATGGTAGAGCCAATAAGATTTCTAAAATGAATAATTTCTGCTATGATTAACCCAACATCAATTCCCTAGCTGGATTAATTAGTCCTTTTGAAACGAAATGCATATAGAAATGTGTTTGGCAAATATGAGAATTCATTGAGACAGCAAGTGTGGAAAACTATTTGGCAGGAGGTCACACATGGAAGGGCTCAAATGGGTCATCTGGTGCTTGAATACCACATGGGCAGTTATGTTGAAAAGAAAACCAATACAATTTTAGATTAGGTTATCACAGGAAAATTTTTTACTAGGTTGTAAGGCCCCTTTCTTGTGGTATAGAGATACGTCTGGTTTCGAAAACACTAAAAACTCATAACCTCCTTGATTTTGTACCAGAAGAACTGGTAATGGTAACTCCTGTTACCCTCAAAATAAGATCCAACTGGAAAATAACAATCAGCCTTGAAAACTAGAGATAAAAAATGCCCGCCTCGGTCCTTCTGTCCTGACCTTATCTGCCATCACTATACTCTTGCTCTGTAAGACAGGTAAGGCAAGGATAGGCTTACAGGGTCTGGCTTTTTTTATCTCTAGTTTTCAAGTATGCTTGTTTTTCATTTAGGCCTTTTATTCAAGGCAATATGGTAGATAATCCTGTATGTATTTTGTAATATGGAAGTTTTCATCCTGATTAGATACAGACAGAGGGAATCTTCTTAGTTTAAAGCAGCAATTCTTAAAATGGAATTTTATGAATTGGAATGTTTGGCAATATCTGTACACATTTTTTTGTCACAACCAGGTTGGGAGGTGCTATTGGCATTTAATTAGTAGATGGCAAGGATGCTTCTAAGCCCCTTAAAATTTAGTTTCATAAAATTCCTTACTCTATACACACAAGAATTACTTGATCCAAGATGTGAATGGTAACCATATTGAAAAACGCTGGTAAAGGAACCTGGTCCTAGACTTTTGCTTTTGTCTTTGTCCTCCCTCCATATCTAGTTTGTATGCATCTATATCTGTGTGCATGTGTTTGTGTTGAAATTCATTCATGTAGGGATCAGTAGGGAAGACCTTAAGGTACTTGAATAGTATTAATGTGCTTTGAAAAAAATTTGTGCTTTATGGAGAATTTAGGGATGTTCTCGTAGGGTATATGACCCCACTAGGGTTGCAGGTAAAGCACATATGCTTGAGAACATGATATCATTTGCTAGCAACTCACCTGAGTGTGTCTCTTTCCTCTGGCTTTTCTCCAATTGCTTTATACACGAATTAAACTGAGCCACCAAGTTATGTGTTGGATCCAAGGAGAAAGTGGTGTTAGTGAGAATGTTGTACGTGGACAATTTAGTGTACAGAAGAGCTGCCTGAGCATCCGTGTGTGTTAGGAGTTTGTTGTTTGGGCTATAATTTAGGGCTTTTCATTTGTATCTTAAATAATTTCCTTTCCATTCCTAATCCACTGATTAACTTCAACATTTTAAATTTTGACATTACAGATAGTAAATGAAATTCATTCTTTTAGGCTTACCGTAGTGTTGGTGTTTCAATAGAAACAAATGCTAGAAGTGAAATAAACCAGACACAAATGTGTATATATCATATAGTTTCCCTAGTATAAGAACTCAAAAGAAGAAATACAAATAGAAAGCTATAATACAACTAAAAGGAAAGCAAGAATTTGAGAAATAGACAATGAAAAGAAAGCAAGAAGAGCGAGGAAACATGACAAGGGCAAGCCATACTATTATAGGTAGAAGATGGGTAAGGGAATGATCCTGAGAATCTTCAGAAGATTTTTGAATCTTGAAGTTAATTGGAATGATTCTCACTCTGACTAACTATATATACTCATACCTGTGAACTAAGGAAGTGCACTTCACATGGTAATCTGTATTACTAGTTTCATGCTTGGAGTGCCTTACATTCTGGTCTGCTGAATATGGGCTGCTTGTCATGACATGCCAGTTGCTGCTGTGCTGTCTATGAAAAAGAAGGGGGTGGTGAATGAAGGCAGGAGACAGGAAAAGGAATGTTGCAGGACTGTCCTGCTACAAGGGTGTATATGGTTAGATTTCTGGACTTCAAGGTCAGTGAGGACTCAGGACATAAGAGAATCTCTGCTGTGACATCCTGTAACCCAGAAGTGTCCCAAATTTTCTAATCAAGGAGATTATGGGGCCACAGAGGAAAGTGATCAATAATGTAGAGTGTGCCTAGAGTCACCTAGAGAGAAAACATTCTCTCAGGCTTGCACAGAGAGCACATTGGCCAAGCAATGGCCTTGACTTATTCACATGGCTGACACTAACAAAGGATCTACAAACTTTGGTTTCAGGGTAAATCCTGAGGAGATTTGACTGACCTTGTCAGATACAAAAGTTATATTTCTAGATGTGTAGGTCTTGCTTTATCTTGGTCTTAACCGTCCAGCAGAAAAGTGTAACCACGAGGTATAAAAAGTAAAGCCATATTAATATGCTGAGCTGTAAAAGGCTCAAGTCAACAAATTCAGACAAATGCCAATTGTGCTGGTAACTCACTACTATTATGGACTATGTTGAGTTATTTTGCTGAATTTAGGTACCTACAATATTTGGGCTGGCATCAAGTATGAAAAGATCCTTTAAAGACTTCTTCAAATACAGCTTCTTTAACATCAGTGGAACACCCATCTCTGACATAACAAAACGAACATATGGATATAAATAAAGGACTATTTTGTAGTGAAAAATACATATACATGTGTACACCAGATAGGATAGATATAGCTACTTTCATTAAGTTCAGTGAAATTTGTACTAATATTTTTTAGACAAGATATGTCTACATCCTGTCCTCTGAATAACTACTATGAAGACAATATACAATGTATTAATCATTGTAACTGTCCTACTAAACTGTTATGAAACTGTTTCATTGCTATACTTTCTTTTCTAATTGAAATGAATAGAAAAATTAAAAATAATCCACAAAGGGGAATAACATATAGTCCAGTTACATTATCTGCAAATGTTATGAGCTGTGCTAAGCAATGGGTAAGTAACAGAACAACATTCTAAGTCTCACCATATTCTTGAAATGAGTTAAATCTTTACTGTATATGCTTTGTACTGCTTTCCTGAAATTTCATGCTGTTCTCACATACTGAACACTACAGCTGTCATGTTTAATAAATGATTATATTAATATTTTTAAATTTTCTCTTTATTTTTCTCTTCACTCTAATTTCCCTAGCCCCATGTATCCCATTTTTATCCTGTAACATAAATAAAACTCCTGGTGTCTTTACTTAAATATGCAGCAATACCTTTGTTCATAAACTTACTTTCTTATATGATTTTGGAAAAGTTGGCTGCATTAGTTTGTGTGGGAAAGATGGCCACAATTGTGTTTGTCACCCAGTGCAGTTTGCAAACAAAAATTTTAACAAATGATTGCATACCAAATTGTTTACACACAAAAGTACTCTTGAGCTGAGTTATCCCTGTATGTGTATCTAGGCTTCACTCTCCTTATGTGTGCTTTGCTTGGAGTTTTAAGTTCTTCAATGTACAGATTCATATTTTTCATTGAGTTTTGAAAGATTTTTTTCTATCAGTTCTTCAAATATTCTTTTCCTTTTGCTCTTATTCTTGTTTATCTTCTCCTCCTCCTTCCTCCTCCTTCTCCTCCTGCTCTTCCAAGTATCCCTTTATTTACATCTTTGCGTTCTTGATGTTTTTCACAGGTTGCTGGGACTCTACATTTTTCACTATTCTTTTTTGCTGTTCCTCATGACTGGTTAATCTTATTTGACCTACCTTCAAAGTCATTGATTCTTTTATCTGTCCAGGTGTGCTGTTTTCCACCTCTGGTGAATTTATTTCAGTTTTCTACTTTCTGACTTCAGAATTTTTATTAGTCCATTTATATAACCTTTGGTGTCATTTTATTATCTCATTCTCATACATTCATTTGTTTAGATGTGTTTCTTTTAGTCCATTAACATTTGTAATAGCTGTTTTCTAGTGTTTGTCTAACAAGTTTAACATTTAGGGATTCCACATGGAAACTTTATGTTGTACATTTTTCTTTTCCTGTGTATGGATCATACTCTAAAAAATTTTCAAATGTCTTCATTTTAAATGAAGTGCACCATATCTTGAAATCAAATCTTTTAAATCCTCAGTTTTTTTTATTGATACTGCTAATTTGCTAACTTTCTTGAACTAATTTTAATTAAGATTGCTTTCTTTTTTATATATGACTACTGAAGTCTCTAGGTGTCTTAGGGATCAACTAACGAATTGGTAGAGATTTCCTTCAACACCTGTCATTAGTGAATCTCTCCAACTTTGCAGATTTTATTTTGCATTGGGGGGAGTCCTGAAAATTCAAACAAGTCATTGACAACTTTTTCTTCTCTTTTTTTCTTGTCTGTGTAGTCTCAGTATTATTCAGATGAGAATTTAGACCCTTGACCAATATATTCTGAGAATACAAAGAGCCCTGGGTATAAACATAATGCCACATATGCCTGGCCATTGAGACTTCTAGGAATAGTTCAGCTTTTGAAATCACCATACAAATGTTTCATTCCCCAATTTTCCTTTGAAATCCTGTGGCTATTCTATTGTTTTCTCTTTCTGATACCTACTGACTTGGGGAACCATGTAAAGTAGTTGCCAGTGGTTATTTTCAGTAGACATTCATGGGGGAGGAAGCTTTTTAAACTGTGAAATTCCTCAGTCATGGCAAATAAAGACAAGCATTGAGTAGGATATTGTAAGAAACTACCAGACTAGTAATATAATGGAAATTCTCTGAAAAAGGAACTTTGAAGGAGCTTTGCCCCAACTCTCTTCCTTCCTATCATTGCTTATTTCACTATATTTCACTGTTGATTTTCATTATGATTATGAGCCTTTGATTTGGCAGGATATTGTGGACCCTCAAAGGGGGCAAAAGGAATAAACAAAACATCACCAAACCACATTGAGATGCAGTGTTCTGAATAAATGTTCTGTGAATTGCTGGAAACCTAGACTTAGTTTCCATAGTTAAGCAAAAAAAAATCATTCTGACATTTTTACCACTGTTCTTTCTAGTTGGATGAAGAGGACTTCCTTTTTTCAGATTTTTATTCTTGCTAGTACATGTTTGCAACATGATTACATTCATTGTAAGGAAATAGGTACATGTACATAACATTTTATAGGCAGCATCAGCTTTATTTCTTTTAAGTTTTTATCAGTCAATTTTCATGCAGATTTATAGCTACACAAAACATATATAACATACAAAACAATTACACAAAATCAAAGTATACTTTTAAATTCATTGGCCATGTTGTGTTAAAATAAGTATTTTCGCTTTTTGCCTATTCTCTTTTATTTTGCATTTTATTTATTTATTGAGTTTTCTCATAAAAAAGGAATGCCATTTTTAAGCCTGTGGGTCTGACTGTACTTAACATTATCATCTCAAAGTGAATCCATTTTCCTATAGATGACTCAAGTTTATCCTTCATAAGGTAGAGTAGTACTTTACTGTGCATAAATACATTTTCTTTACGCATTCATCTTGTTGATGGACAAAGTGTGCACCTGGGCTTTAGCTATTTCAATTGTGCATCTATAAAAATGGGTGTCTATATAACTGTAGTATGATGTCTGCAAATCCTTTGGGAAGACATCTAGAAGGGAATCAGCTGGGTCAAATGGAATTCCTACTTGTAGTTTTTCGATGAAACTTTACAGAAGTTGTACCAGCTTTCATTTACATTTACCAGTTTACATTCTCATGGACAATGAATAGTCCATTTACTCCCTGAGAAGCCTCCAGCATTTATTTAGTAAACATAACCATTCTTTCTGGGGTGAAGTGGAACCTCAATATTGTTTTACTTTGTGTTTCTCTGATTACAAGTTGATTTTCATGTGATTATTGGCAATTTTTATTTCTTCATCTATAAAGTATTTATTTATGATGCCCATTTTTGATTCAGTCTGTGAGTTCAGGTCTCATTTTTTTATTTCTTTATACATTGTAGCGGTTAGCAATTTGAGGACTAGCCAGAAAAGATTTTACTCATTCTGTAGGTTTTGTCATCACTGATAGTGGCTTCCTTTGCTGTGCAGAAGCTTTTAAATTTGATGTTACCATGTGTTGATTTTTGGTTTTATTTCTTGTGTAACTGGAGTTCTGTTCAGTGAATCTTTGCCTAGATCCATGCCTTCCAGTTTTACCTAGATTGTCTTTTCGAAGGCTGTTCTTCTAAAATACTTAGATCTTTAAACCATTTTGATTTTAGTTTGCTGCATGATGAAAGATAATAGGTCTAGATTCAAACTTTAAGATGTGGAAAATCAGTTTTGCCAGTGCTATTTGTTTGAGGAGGCTATCTTTTCACCAGAAAAATTATTTGGTTCCTTTGTCAAAGATATAGTAGTCGTGGGTAGTGCTTGTTTTTCTACCCTTTATTCTGGTCCATCAATCAATATTTTTTGGATAGTTTCATGCTGTTTTAATCATGGTAGCTTTGTAGTATAAGTTGGCATTGATTGTGATATTTCTTGCTTTTCCCTTATTGCCCAGAATTGCTTGTGGTGTTCTAGATCTCTTCTGGGTTTCATACAAATTTTGAGATTATTTGGCTAGTTCTGACATTTTGATTGGATTTTGTTATAGCTGATTCAGTTTTGGATCCAGGAGGAAGGGTTATCTTCCGATTTTTGAACTGACCTCTGATTTGTTAAGAATATTGTACTTTTAATTATAGAGGTCTTTCACTTTCTTAGGTTGAGGGTTATGTATTTCATTTTTTAAAAATTTTATTTGGTTGCTGCAGGGTCTCACCATACAGCTCAAACTTTGTGATCATTCTGCTTTTAGCATGCACAACACTGAGATTACAGTTCACCACTATGCCCTAACTGGGCAGCTCAACCTGCCTTGGGGGATGTGGCTGGCTCTGCATATGGTCCTAGGAATTGACCCTCTTTCCGTAGGCTTTCATAAGCCCCAATTCTAGCCTGCTGAGCTATCTTACTGGCCTCCTGTATTTTATTGTGTTTGATGCTGCTTGAAAGGTATTATTTCCCTAATTTCTCTGTTTATTATTGGTGCATAGGAAAGCTACTGACTTTTGTGATACTATTGCATCATGCTACACCTCTTAGTTTGCTTATTAATTCAAGAAGTGTTTTGTTGAAGTTGTTTCGATTGCCCACATAGAGTCATGTCATCTGGAAGTAATAACTTGTCTCCTATTGAAATCCTTTTTATCACTGCTGAGGTCATGGACTTCCATGATTTACTTACCCACATTATCATATTCTACCAGTTTCTCCCTAAATTCTTTTAACAATTACAATGCAGGTTAAAATTGATCTATTTTATATATTTGTTTATGTGTTCTGGAACCCGGGATTGAACTCAAGCCCTTGCACTTGCCAGGCAAATGCTTATTGTACTGAATCATCTCCCTGGGCCAAAATTGATCTATTTTAATTTCATAACAATAATAGAATAAAAAGAGTTAACAGATTGTATGTTGTCATCTTTAAAGAGGGTACTAAGAGTACAAGACGTGTGTTAAAATTTTCCAACAGATATTAACGTGAAACTTCCTTCTCGGCAAACTAAGATATAGTGATAGTACAGCTAACTTTTATTTTTCACTGTTCCCCTACTCCCTTTCCGTTTCCCCCATCATACTTCCTTTCCCCTTTAAAAAAATTTCTTCCCACTTCTCAAAATTTATTAAAAATTTAGCACTACTAC
>NDGM011248924.1:0-29322 GCA_002564305.1 Octomys mimax
TGTCCCCTGCCCTGTCACATTCACTTGCTGGTTGGCAGACTTGCTGTGGGCAATGTTTTTGGTAGAAGGCCTAGAGCTGCCTAGCCAAACTGGAATTATGAGTATGGCTCCAATTTATTTTCCTTCCTCAGCCATGTGCAGACAACAGATTTTCACTTCTTGTGACTATCTACTTTCTTTGCTGTTTGCCCACTGACTGTATAATATAGGACCTTAGGTCTCCATCACAGATTGGCAGCCGGGGGCCTGGGCAAGACGGTGCTCCTACCAGCAAGCCCAGCATTCTCAGGTAATGCTCTTTCTGGTGGGGTTGGCACTAGTGTTCCGTTCCAGTTCAAATTTGGAAAAGTCATTCTCCTGAGCCAATTGCATAATCTAATTGGGATTTTTGCCTCCAACTTGTATTAGACGTGCGTGGCTAAACTGTTAGGTTAGGTGAGCTTCAGATTGAGTCTTTCATTTAGTGTGATTCAAGTTTGCTATCATTTTTGAAATGCTGTGTGTCCCTTTAGAAAAACACAGTAGAAGGAAAAGAAAAATAGTAGCAGCAGGGCTTAAAGCACGCAGTTGGGATGAAAATCTTGGTCACCCTGAAAAGCTTTTAAGGGTGTTCGCAAGTCATATTCAGTGTCAAGCATGTTCTTTTAGTCACCAAATACTTCTACCACAATGGTTGTGCCTGGCACACACTTCACACAATAGGGGCAAATGCTGTGCTGTCCGTAGAGCAGAATCACTGGTGGTGACCGAGGACAGGAGAAGAAGTATGGTACTCGAGAAGGGCTGTCAGCTGCCTGAGATGAGTGGCTGTTGCGTGAGGACTGTTGGAGGAAACAGGCTCAGAATGGCAGTGGCTCTGCTCCTCAGTGGCAGGATGGGGGACAGCCGCTGTTGCAGTGGACGCCTGCACAGCCCCACGGAACACTGATACCTTGTTGCAGGCATTGGCTTGAGGGCCTGCCCACCTCATGCTCCTGGAGTTTGTTGGTCCCTGTGAATGCATCTCCATGGTTCCAAGAGTCTAGTATTTAATCTATTGCATTTGGCAGGGCGGATTTTCCGATTCAGGAGTCATCTTGTATTGAGGCATTTTTTTTCTTCTTACTTGTAGAAATCAGGTTCTGCGCAGGCACTTGCTGAAGCTCACAGCACACTTATC
Source organism: Octomys mimax (assembly GCA_002564305.1). NCBI lineage: Eukaryota > Metazoa > Chordata > Mammalia > Rodentia > Octodontidae > Octomys > Octomys mimax. The sequence continues at coordinate 1,160 of NDGM011248924.1, forward strand.
GACTCTCTCGGCATTCTCAGCCTTCCCAGCCTAAGCAGTCTGCTGTAAAGACAGCTACTGTGGAGCCGGGACCCTTCCTCATTTCTGTCCTTTTCTGGGAGGGTCTGTGCCAACTCCAAGCTTCCCTCAGGAACAGGCAAGCTTCCCAGCAGGTGGCAGCAGAGAGCAGCCCGGCCAGAGCCAGAGGAGGGTCTGGGTTGGTGGGAGGAGCCAGACCACCCAGCTGAATTTCTTTGCCATGGGGGGGGGTCTTCCCAGGTATGGTTGCAAGGAAGCCCCATGACTATCTTGCAGTGCTAACCACCATGCAGGAGATAAAGGAGGCAATTTCTGAAACACAGCAACCTCAAGGGGGCACTGGCAACACGAGAAGAGGAGAGAGCATAGACACAGAGAGAAGGAACCTGGAGGAGGAAGCGAGAGGAAGAAGAGAATGAAGACCGAAATGGAAGGAAAGATGAGGGAAGCATGGCCAACGTCTTGTCCTTGGAAACCAAAGCACAGTGAGATCCTCCTGCAGCTAGCAGAGACAATGACTGCTGGGGAGAGCAAAGACCTCAGACCACTGAGCTTTGCCACCATGTTCTGTGGCTTTGCCACATCCACCCTCAAAGGGACCAGAGCACCCCTGGAACAGACATCCACTTGGGGTCTAACATCTTGTCCATTTTGCAGTCCACTGTTATGCAGAGGCTTTAAAAAATATATCACCTGGGAGACCACAAGGCTTGCCCGAGGTCACCTAGCAGCTATTGTCACTTTTAGCATTAGAAAAAAAAATTTCTTGTCCTAATTATCCCTTTGAACACCTTCCCCAAATTGCAGGAGTCGGAGCCATTAGATATTTTCACTCCCAACAAGAAAAAACATTGAAAGAATGTGATATTCAGCCATTCTCATGTTTCTTAGGCAAAAATGTACTAGTGCTTTTCCCAGAAAAATGTCATTGTAGTTGATATTTTGGCCTTACAGGAAAAATTGAGAATACAGGAGGGTACGGGATATCATCTCTTATTTTTGAGCAGGTTAATCAAGACAAGGCAGCTAATACAAGATCTTAAATACTTTTATCTTTAGAAGATGCCTCGGATGAGTTACGCATTGCTCTCTCAACTCTTTTGTCTGAGTAGGGAGTCTGAAACAGAAGGCCCATGGTACAGTGTACTGTGCTCCAACTTACCTTAAAGGAAAATTTCTTATGGCAGACAAATATGTAAAAGGAAAAGTAAACCGTGGAGAAAGAGTTAGAATGGTGGCATCCTACCTGGCTCCTACGCACACTAGGTCGCTTCAGCACCCAGAGTGGCCCCAGGGCTGGGTTGATGCAAAGAGATGCCTCCCTACAGTGATGGGGATGGGGCTCCGGAGGCAAGGAGCGCAGGAGTCAGGTCCCCCCTTGTCTTTATCTTCTGTGCGACACTGATGCTGTGATCTGTATGTCCTGGCCTGTTGTTAGCTTCAGAGTCTCTGACTGAATGCCAAGAGATGACGTGGGCGTTGAATGAGGTACACACAGGGAAGGGGCAGCGAGGTGAAGAAGGAACCTTAGAATCGCTCACGTGGGAGGTGCTGACACGATGGTGGAAACCGAACTGTGCAGTCTAAGAGGAGAGTGGAATGAGTTTTCTAGCTTGACCATGGTTTTGCTCTGCCAAGGACTGTTTGGCTGGTTGCTTATTTTACGTAGACACAGAGTAAGTCAAGATCTGTTTTTCTGGAGAAAAAATTAGTACATTTTTGCCTTGTCTAGCTCCAGTAACATCTGAAAACAGCTCAATGAAATTACATGGTGCCTTATTCCTGTAAAAATCATGGCAGGCTAGGGAGATAGCTCAGCAGCATAAGCATCTGCCTGGCAAGCGTAAGGTCCTGAGTTTGATCCCCAATAGTGGGGGGGGGGCGAAGGAAGAGACAGATTCAGACTTTATGTCTTTTAGGGCCAGCCCAAGGCACGAAACAAAAACAGAAAATGCTTTGCTGATCCTGCTAGCAACATGGGTGCAGAAAGAAAGGCATCCTTCCATGACAAGAAAGGGTGGCCTCACTTGGCCCCATGGCTCTTAGTACTGCCGCTAACTGGGCCTTTCACTTTGGCTGCTATGGAGTATCTTTGGTTCCAGTCCCAAAATAGTGCTGGCTAATCGGATTTATGGAGCCCAGTGGACCTTTGATAATACCAAGCCAAGTCACAGTCTGCAGCGCTTGAGAGTCTGTGGCCCGGCCGGGGAGGTAGGTCCTCAGGCCAAGAGACACCAACCTTGGAAAAGAGCCGCATCATGGTCGAATCCAATAATCTTCCTGCGGTCCCCTAGTGCCCATTAAGCCGTCTGAAAGACAGAGCCCCTCCAGCTGCAGTCTCGTCAGACCCCAGGACACCTATATGTAAAATAGAGATTTGGTACCGATGGTCAGGCCTCTTCCTAAAGCACCAACTTGAATTTGTCATGCATTAGAGAACTGAGGCTAATTCGCAAAAAGAAAGCTTCTTATAAATAAAACTAATGACATAGGGCTAGGAATAGATTTCAGAAACATATTGCCTAGACCGCCTGGGGACCCCTGGAAGAAAAAGTCTTGCTCTGATTATCAGCAATCCATGAAACACCATAACAACATGGTATTTTCTCTTCTGTGACCCAAAAATTTTCTGTCCCTGTTGGTGTTTTAAAATACCTTGCAGTGGCCATTTTGCGCCGGTGTCTGTGTGATCTCCCGAAGCTGGCTCAGACGTGGAGGGAACAACTTGCTGGCAAGCACTTGGCTCTGGAATGGCCAGGCTTTGCCCAGCTGGCCCAGAGAGCCTGAGCAGGCTTTCCATAGGCCGCCTGGCAAGGGCAGAGGAAGAGGAAAGGAAGGGACTTAATGCTTGGCTAGCTGGGCCTCGGAAGGTGACCGCTTTTCCCTTTGGCCTGGGAGGCAGCGAAGAAGGCTAAGAATTCTGGCTCAGGTCCTGGGAGCTTGTCGCCTTGCCTCTGGGCTCACGGAGTGCACTGAGACCGGAAGAACCCGAGGGATGCCTGGGACAAGCTGGGGACAGAGCCACGAGAAAGGCAGACCTTCCTGTCTCCAGTGGGGTCAGAATTGCTCAGCCAGGAGCTTCTCCCTTAAAAATAGAGGAGTCACTGAGGAGTAGATGGCCTCATCCATTACAGAACGTTTGCCCCGGATTCTGAGCTCTCTTGTACCTTCCCATGGAAGTGTCACAAGCACACTACAGACACTTTAATTCCCAAGCACTGCAAACTGCCACACAAGAACCATGTGACATCAGGTCTTAAACTTAGGGGTATGTTTTTAACACCAAATGTTGCATAACTCCAAAAAGTCAACTTAAAATCTGAATCTTCTCAAAGAGTCCTTTGTGACTTCAATGAAATGCTCCCTTAGGCAGCATCACCCTAGTAGGTGCCGGATTTACTAAAACTGCCTAATACCTGTGCATGTTGCTACATGCAGAGGCCCTCCCTGTGTCTTGGTCGTTTCTGTTGCCCTAGTGCTAGAGAGAGAATGGAGGCAGAGACAGTGAGGCTTAGCAAAGGGCCCATTGTTCCTCTTTGTCCCTGGGTCCTTTTGCAATTATGCTGGGCGCTGTGACCAATTTGAGGTTCTCAGCAGTAAATGCAAGTGTTGGTCTGTCCTTTGGAGAGAGACTGAAGACCAGATACCGTTTTCCATGACCTCAGCGCATGGTTTCATGCCAGGGAACCAAGTACGTGTGGTAGAAGCCATACCTGCTGCAGGGTGACAGTCTCTGTTTGCTGAACAAGTGTAAAACTCTTTTGAAACTGAACTAAAGATGTCGTAACTGACAATCACTCATAATACATTTGAGCAGTGCTCGAGTGCCAGGCATTATGGGAAACTATCTGCATGCATAATCTCCTTCATCATCTCGCATCACAACCCTAGCAGGGATTATCTCCATTTCTCAGATGAGGAAAATGCAGCCTAGAGCAGCTGAGCCTTGTCACACAGACTAGGAGGAGGGTGGCATTCAAGCCCAGACATCCTGACTATGGGATCCTGCACAGGAGAGCTGATGCTCATTTTTGTGTATCCTGTGTCCTTAATCACTTCCTCTGTTGGCAGGTTGTGTGCTTGTGTAGGAAGAGCCTCCATACACGCCGTCCCTACTCCCAAGTTCAACAAGTGTTCCCGATTTAAGTCATCTCAGGAAAGCTTTCGATTTCGGGGAAGGAAGATCATAGACCAGGAAGAGCTCAGTATGGGCTAGAGGCAGAAGGCCAGGGCTTGACAACATCCCAAACCGCCCCAAGTCAAATCATTTTACAACTTAATTATTTTGTTTGAAATTAAGTCTGAAAACATGATATTAAATCAGTTTCTATGTATAAATTAAGAACAGATTCCTATCTCCAAAGTTGGGGAGTAGGTCACGAATCCCCCTCGCTTTCATTCCTTCCCTTTGCAACAAGCCAAGAACGTCTACATGTTCTTTTATTTATGGTTTATTTATTAAGCAGCATTGGACAGGGGCTGAGAAGGAACCCAGCAGTACTTCATTAAATTGTTCACGACAGTGCTGTTCAGTGGAGGGGCCTGAGTAAGGGGTTGTACCAAGCAGCACAGCGAGGGCGTAGAGGACTGTGGGGAAGGTCTGTGTCACAGGCGAGGTGACCTTCATGCTGCATCTGGAAGGTGTTTTGCCTCTGTAGGCCAGGCAGAGGCAGTAGCCCAGGTGCACGCTGCAGAGGTAGGGGGAAAGGAAAGAGCTGCATGCTGGAAATGCTGTTACTTCACTCACTCGGTCCTTCATCCCTTCTTGGATTGCTCTACACTCCCGGTGCTGTGATGAGTTCAAGCACTGCGTCCGTGAATCGGTGCAGAAATAGACGGTGCGAGTCAGCATCTGGTAAGGGAGGACTGTGTCTGGTGAATTCACAGGTTTCCTTCCAGAAAAGTCCCAAGTGGTCCTAAAATATGAGCTTTTATTTAGTAAAAGGAAGGGTACTTAATTTGTCCTGTCTTGAGAATTTGGTATGCATTATTTTCAGGTTCAGTTATATGAACACCAATCAACAGTGGCAACAACGGTAGCACTGGGACACAGCTAAGAATCGCATGTTACCTCTTCCACCTATCACTGCCTGCTTTATAACTTTTCTTACACCTATGTCTCCTCCAAGAAAAACCCGAAGTCGTGTTTAGGAGCAAATGCTGGGAGTGGGGGAGTGGGGAGCATGGATTTAGAGAGATGCTAGCACGCCTCCAGTGCTGCCTGATTTTAGTATGGTTGCTTTTTTTTTTTTTTTTTTTAATCCCATGAGCTCCTGTTTGCCCTGGCCTGGGACTGCTTTTGTGCCATTTCTTAGTTTTTCCCTGATTCCAATTCATTCCTTTTCTTAGCAAACTTTCATCTCCCTCCTTTGCTGCGAGGCCTTGAGAAGATCACATTTTTAAGTACAAGTATGTCTTTCTCCTAAAAATATATTGGCATTGTTGAAAGAATAGGTGAAACTTGGTGGTTGTGGGAAAGGGTCATGTCATATAATTAAATATTAATGATGTGAGAACAATGTGGATGAATCGGTTCACTGGCATTTCATGACATGAAAGTTATTTCACTAAAGTATTCGTTGTTTGGACCAAAACTTATTAAGTAGATCGAAGACTATGTATTTCCAAGATTCCAGGGAAGTACATCCTCTACATGTCACGAGCTTTTGGTGTTCCTTCTTTATAATGAGTGCTTTGACATTCCACACGAACTTGAACCCAAAGCTGCCTGGGAGTCACATCTCAGGGCTGAGCTCCTAGCGTAGGCACAGGGTGCAAGCAGTAGCCTGGTGGTGCTGTCACCTCCTCCTGGGTTTCCTTGGTGGGGCGATTCCGCTGGATGCATGAAAGGCCCTCAGAGCACCCACCTGGCCCTAATCCATAGCGGGGAGTGCTCACAGGTGACCAGGAAAGACCCGTGTTTTTACCACAGGGAAAAACCTCATGCCACCAATTCCAGTAGGTCAGAGTTAAAAACATTTTGTATTCAGAGGAAAATACATTGCTACCATTAGAAAATGAATTTAGTGTACAAGTCATGATCAGAAAATATGGTGAATGCTTTTTTTTTTTTTTTAAATTAAATTTTAAACTGGGCCAGCCAGATAGCTCAGCAGTTTGATCACCGGTGTGCTGTGCCAGTCCCACCCCTGGGGCATGCTGAGCTGGCAGCTGAGACTGGGCGTCATGGCACATGCCTGTAATCCCAGTGCTTAGGAGGCTGAAAACAGGAGAATCATTCTGAGTCTGATCTACATAGTGAGACCCTGTAGAGCCTGTACTAACTATACAAAAAAGAAAAAGAAATCTTAAAAACTGTATAACAGGAAAAGACACATTGTCATTAATCCCCCCTCAAAATACCCTCCCTTGATTTGTTACTCAATGTCTTGCCACTTTCTGAACAGTCCCGAAAGTCCTCTTCTCGTGTGAGAATCCCTTGTGGTTCTGCCATGGCTGCCTTGATGTCCTCAGCCGGTTCAAAACACCTCCCTTTCCTGCTCACTTTCACTTTGGACATGAGCCAGAAGTCACACAGTGTCAGATCTGGTGAATAAGGCCTGAGGACAGGCTGTGGCGTGCTCAGGAGCCTGCCCTTGTATGGGGTGGTGCTTGGCAGCAGCAGCATGCACTGCGAGCTTCGTTCATAATGACGCTCAGGAAAGAGGGCTTCCAGAGGTGCTTTGGAAGACTGCTGGGATAAGTACGTTCAAAGTAGCATTAGGAGGATGTTTCACTATAGCTTTTTTTCATTTAAACTTTCCTAGTATATTTGGATCATGCATCATATTTAAAAATTTTATAAGTGAGTGTATTGTGTAAGATAGTTAGATGATAGGTAGATAGATAGATAGAACTAAGTAAGAGCCATGATAGTTGATTGCTTTACATTTCTGAAATTTTTTTTCTTTTTTATTTGTTCAATCATTTAATTAATTAATCAGTTCTTTTGGTTGAGGGGACACAGTGAAGAGCGTGTAATGGGCCATTCTTTACACAGTGCCCTCTCCCAAGTTTCCAGAGGACTTTGTTGGGAAAGCTGGGTATAAGGTCGTGCTGGATGAACGGTTCTGCACCAGATACTGGAACGCAATCCAGATAAGTGTGGTAGCTGGACTGTTGGCTTCATCTCTTCCTACTTCAGCTCTTCCCATGTAAATGCCCAAGCAGACACTCATAGAAACTGAAATTATGACCTTCATTTCGTGTGGCATGAAGTTAGAGTAAAAGTGCTCCATCAATAAAGCTTTCAATGGTTTTTCGATCCCCATAACATCACCCAGCAATCCTCTCCTTGAGCTGAGATAATAGCAGCAATTAGGCAGCTTTTATTTCTCAACCCCTTTTAACTTTTGCTGTCTTATAAAATGAGCACATAACGTGCATATGTAGCCACCATAAAGAGAAAATGCTGGTCACTGTCAGCAGTGGGAGAAACAATCGCCCCATTCATGAAATATCTTCTATTTTGACACCAGCCCCAAAGGTTAAATGCAAATGTGTTTCTTCGCCTCACTTTTTATTTTGACTGCATGTGAAGACTTCGGTGGTGATCTGCAGATGGGTTGGGGAAATGCAGTTTATGAAAATCAAGCACACTTGCATTTATTGGTGGTCACTAATGGCATGTAATTAAAGTAATTACAGGAAGGCAAACAGACAATTAACTGGTTGGAAGTGTCACAAAGGGGCAATCGCTGAGTTTAAAGTTCTTGTCTGTAAGGTTCATCTTTATGTCCCACAAATACCATAAAGAAAGGCTGATGCTAACTAGAACGGTCAGACTAATATTAGATCTTTATGAATCTATGATGTCTATGAGGCAGTAGCCAAAGCCCAGAGCAGTGCCTTGGGTTTGTGTGGGAAGGAGGAAGGGAGCAGGAAGCCTCACAGGCCTCAGGAGCCACAGCAGCTTGAGGAGAGCATCACAAAGAATTGACCCTCGCAGATAGTGAGGGAGATAATGTGGATGAAGCCTTTCCTTACCCCTGGTAGGTATGCAGTGTGAGCCACTCTCCAACCTCAGGTGGTGTTGGTCAAAAGTCACTTCATGCATCTATTAATTTTATATTCCCATGTGGGTTGTAAGCTCCTGAGGAACAAAAGCCCCATTTGAGAAGTCTTCCCTGGCTTCCACCATGCTCCGTGCGGAGACTCAGCCTGTGGGTAGGAGCTCCTTGGCAACCCTTTCAGAATCTCCATCTTCAGTCTTTCTCTGTCCCAAGTAGATACAACGCTCAGGATAAGAATCTGACTTCAGGCTCTCAGGTTGGCTTTACAGGAGTCTCCCACGGAGTCTCTGACACACAGGAAGTCCACAAATGAAACAAACACAAGAAGTGACTGGTAAAGGACTTGGTAAAGGAAAATAAGTGACTTGGTAAAGGAAAGAGTTTTCTCAGCTCACCTGTGTTGACATTCACGAGTATGGAGTCATCATATGGGTGGTCACCTTCTCCCATGAGCTGTGTCACACATGGTGGGAAAGCAGAGAGGAAACCGGGTACAGGTAGAGAGGAGCTAAGTGTGTGGGGGGGACATCGATTATCCCTCATGTGAGGAGTAACTCGGGGGAATCAGCACTGACCTATCCATTCCTCTTGCCCAAGGACCTGGCACTCGAATCCTCCCTCAAGGTCCCCATGATTGCACCACCGAGAGCCCAGCGTGGCCCACAGACATCTGCAAGGTGTACCTGGACCATGTGCAGAACATGGCACTGCGACATAACTGCGTAAACACCAGCTAGGTTCTGTGCACTCTGTGCTTTACCATTTCATTAGCACCACCCATGTGGTTGTCTTACAGAGCGTGAAGCAGCTCTGACTTGAGCTATGCCTTTGTAACACAACCTGAACTTTGGGGCAGTGTCCTCGAAACCAGCCTGTGTTTGACCCTTTGAGACGAACGAGTCAGGATCACTTTTATGATGGAATAGGATTTCAGCTCTGGTGGCCATTTGTAGTCAGTGGGGTGCAGAGAAGTTCTTACTGCACTGTTGAAAAACAAATGCTTCACCACTGTCCACATGACAGGGTCTAGGGACCTGTGTGCCGCGCGGTTACCTACGTGCTGCGCTGACTTGCCGTTTGAACCTGCTTCCTCATCATCCTCCTATGGACATCAAACTCCATCTGACAGCGCTCTGTGCGTGTCCTGCCTGTCTTGGACTCCTGGCTTATGCTATCCCAAATGTTACTTCAGGGAGCTGAGGAGACAGCTCAGCTGCATAAGCCCCTGCCTGGCAAGCACAAGCGCCTGAGTTTCATGCCTGGTACCGATAATAATAACAACAACAACAACATCAACAAATGTTACTTGAAGATCCATTTAGCATGCCTCACTAACTGACACATGCTTACCTCTTTTCTCCCCTCCCTTCTGCCTCAGAACTCTGCCAGCTTTTCTCTGAACTGTTTTTATCTTTACTTATTCTTAGATAATCTGCTGATAATACTGCAAATTCTGGGGGAAATTATTTGTAAATTCTTAAAGACATAGGTCTTGTTTCACTTCTTTTTATCTTCTCCTACTAAAAATGTAATAACATAAACTTGTTCTCCCTGTTCTTGCTATCTTCTTTCACCTAGTGAACTCCTACTTCAAGGTAAATGTCTGGTTTGAATATCACATCTTCCAGAAAGCCCTTATCAAGTCCTCTAGACTGGGTTAAATGTGACTTTGTGTCTTCCTGTTGCCACCTATGTATACTTTCCGCTGAATCTGGATCACTGAAATGAAATGAAGTATAGGGTTGTTGATTAGACTCAGAGTCCCCCTAAGGAACTCGCTTGCATAACCCCCCTGGGCCGTGAATCATGGCTCGGAGACTGTAGGGGGTCGGCGGTTGTGAATGGCTCTTTAAGGGCCCAACCTGTAATGCTCTCTTGGAAAGGCTGGAAAGAGTATCTTCCTGGAGATGACAGCAGTTTAGGTAAGATTTAGAGAGTTCTTTGCGAGGTGAGTAGCCACAAAGCACTTGCACTTTTTGGATTCTAAAATTATGGCCAGCCTCGCCTTTGTCATCCCCGACTCCACGGCTGCCCGCATTGACAGCTGCAGAGCAGCTCTGTGCTTAAGTGTGTGAGGAGGCTAAGTACCTCTGGCAGATTTGAAGAGTTTGGATGGATTTGAGAAAAGGAGCAAACATTTTAAACTCTTAAGCTTTTTTAGACACCTGAGCTCCAGTTATTTGTAGCGAGGCATTTCCCATGGTTCCTTGGGCTCTGGCCTTTGCTGAGCGCTTCCAGGAATTGGAGCCTGATGGATGCATGCCTGTTCTAATTCACAACTTTTATAGTTGCAGACACCTGGCCTTGAAGCCGGGCCACTGCCAACCCGCTCGCTTTCAGCTCACAGCCCTTTGAGCTGCATTACGGAGTTTGTTTGCAAGGCTCTTCACAGAAGGGAATGAGCCCGGACTGTTTCCCTCTGCATGCTAAACCTGAACCTATCATAGCTAAGGGCCACAGAAGGGTCTTATGTAGTGTTCAGGCCTGGTTGTGTCACAGCTCTATATTTGTATACAGAAACATGTACAAATAATGTATGAGGAGCGTGGGGACCCTAAGAAGGGGACAGAGTACAGGTGTGGTGTATGCGATCTGGGGAGTGGCAGAGCTGAGTTTCTCGGGGGCTTAGGGAAGCGTTTGGTAAGGAAAAGGAGGTTGAGGTTTTTAGGTACCTCATGAAACATCACCCAGAAGCCATGGACAGAGGTGACCCAGGCATCCAGGGCAACAGGAAGATCCCGTGCCGAGCAAGTGGGTGCAGTGGGGGTGCAGGAAACATCCGTGATTCAGTCTCTGAGGGTGTGGGGTTCAGTAATGGGCCACTCTAGAATTTATATTAAGGACATGTCTGGACAATAGGGAATCATTATGAAATATTGAGTGTTGGAAGAGACACAGGATAAAATATATTTTGAGGACGAGGGTTATAAAACTTTTATATGGAAGATATTGAAGAAGAATGAATTAAAACTTGGACATCAGGAAGAAGTTAGCTGTCTTAAATCTCTGAGCTTCTGGGCTGCAGAAGTGGTAGACTGGGATAGGGACCATCGTGGTCTGCTCTGGGACAGCTGAGCCATTCTGCAATACAGAGTCATTCCAAAACAGCGACACCACAACCCTTGCTGACACAGCCGCAGAGAAAGCCCCTGCTCTCAATTTGAATTGGCAAACCAGATGCTAATGGAAGGCTGGCCCTGCTGTAGACAGGAAGTAACGGGTGGGCGTGATGACGTCACACTCATAGGGATCTTACATGACACGTGCCGCTAGGACGGCGTGGACCCAGGAGATGAGGAAAGATGGCGAACAGGGAGCAACCGAAACCAGAAACTCAAAGGACTACGCAGTTATTCCAGGAATCTAATAAAGACCTAAGGGAGGATTTCTTTTTTTGTTTTCTTTTTTCTTTTTTTTCATTTTTAAAATTTATTTTAATGAGAAAAAAGACAAAATAACAAAAGTTTCAAAACAGGTTAGTAGGACAGTTACAATAATTAATGCATTGCATGTTGTTTTCTTTGTAGTAGTTATTCAAAGGACAAGATGTAGACATATCTTGTCTGAACAATATTAGTACAAACCTTTCTTCTCATTGAACTAAGAGAAAGTAGTGTGTATCTATCCTAACCTATTTGCATTTTTCTTACAGGTGGGGTTCTCTTTGTTAATCCACAGGGTTCAGGTCAAAGTGAATGCAATTAACTAGATCCAATGCTGAGAGACTGAAAAACAGCATTCAGACCTTTTCATTCACCATTTTAATAAGTATGTGTTGAGAGTTACTCTGTAGGATGCACTTTGTTGGGTGCTTGAGATACATTACTGAACGGAATATATGTAGATACTTATCCTTGTGTAGATATAAATTCTCACAATAGAGACAGACAAAACCAGCGGTAGTCATGATAAATAGACCTATCATTTATTAGAAGAAAACTGTAATAAAAATTTTTGAAGTGTATAGCAGAATAAGAATGACTAAGGATTTGTGGAACATGGAGGGAATTTGGAATCCATCACTTATTAATCCACACCAGTTCACCTATGGCTAGAATATTTGTCAAGGGAAGTCTATATACAACTTAATAAATACTAATAATTCATTGTCTTGCATCTGGTCCTAAAGATTAATTGGCCATAAACCAAATAGGCTCTGGAGGTACGTGCTAGGGCTTTTTGGGAGACTTGTATCCTGATTGTTTCTTAAATTAATTAAGTGTATTGGTACATTTTTAGATATACATAATGGTCACATTCATCATAGGGAATTTGTACCTGTATGTGATATATCTTAATTATTTTTCCCATTAATCTACCCTCCCTTCACCCCCTCGTCCCCTCCTTATTTGCAAAAGCTTTCTCTCCATTTTTCCTCCTTGGTCATTTTTTCCTTTTCCCTTCCTTTTGCCTTTCCTCCTCCCTTTCCTAGTTCCCCTTCCCATGTGAACATTTTACTTAAGACATTTCTAGCTAAATGTTTGCACCTTGAGATCATACTCTTTAAGTGAAATAAATCACATGCACATGTGTAGATACCACATTGTTTCTCTGGTGTGAGAAACTGGAAGTGTAAATAAAAACCAAAATATATAATGGACTTGGTATCTTGATTTTATTACTTTCACCAAAGGCAAGAAAACTCCAGCCACCCTTCAGTGGTTGAATAAGGTGGAATCTTTGCATTGCTTGTGCTGCTTTCATAGATGAATTCATGTTCCAAAGGGTGGAGAGGGCGGGCTGCTTGGGTGTTACCCACTCAGGACACCAGTCTTCATACTCATAGTCAGATATAGAGTCCATTCACATTTCTGTGAATACCTGGAGGCAATTTTTAATGCAGGATTTTTTGAAGACCATAGAAGGATTTGTCTGGGGATTAAATTTACTTTGGGCAATGAGAGAATTACTGTATGTGAATTTTATTATTCATTAACCAGGAGACTACATTCACTGTAGAACCACTCAGTGAAGTTGGCTTTTCCATCCTAATGCCCTTCTCAGTGAGGATTTGTGAAAATCTCTTCATTCTCACTGTTGAGGAATAGAGTCCTTGCTGGTTGGGTGCTAACTCTTCTCCTTTTGCTCCTTTTTCTTGGAGTTTCTTTGGCTTGCCACAAATACTCAGTGCATGCAAATGTGCTTTTCTGACTTGGGGCACCTACGGGACCCACCACCCCTAGGCTTCCTAGGTGCAATGGCCCGAAGCCTACTTCCTGGAGAACCTTTGCAGTAGTTTGTGCTTAGCTCACCAAATGCTCCGTGCCTGCCTCCCTAGCAAGCTGGTCCCAGCCACATTTCCCACACAGGAGGGTCCCACCTCTCTCCATTTTTTGTGGCACAATCAGCATTTTTTCTGCTTTTTGTAACATCCAAAGTGTCTCTGACAGCAGGAGGAACATTTGCAGTCTCTTTTTGGCAGTAAGAGTTATTCTGGCTGGCACCATGCTGAAAAGATTCCCCATTGTGCGGTACTTTGACATGATCTCAGCAGTAACAGCACAGAGGTACTCTCTGTGCAGCACCATTAAATGTTCCTGTTCCATCAACAGCCATCCAGGGCCACTTCCTCTGTAACAGTATTAAACAGGAAGTGTATTTCCATGGTACTCTGGGAGCACTTCCTGTGTAACCTCATCAGAGGTCCTTGCTCCAAGTAAAATGGTACAGGATGCCTCTGGTTTTCATTAAGTGTTTTGCTGCAGAGACCACACAGTAACTTTATTAATTAGTTCATTCCCAATTTGCATGGAGGTTTTCATAAACATCTAGCATACGGCTGCCAGTTAGTTGATGAATTTACTATTTTATTCCCTCATCAGTCACTTGAACCATGGAAACCAACACATGGAAATGATGGAGTCCAATTGATGCTAAGGCCCTAATAATCTCAGAATTTGTATTAGCATTCAAGAAGGCAGCAAAAGGACACTATTTATATCCCGAGTGTTTTCAATTCTGATCCTCATTCTTTAAACAGCAAGCAGAAGTACAGTCTAAGCCTCATCATGATCCTGAAAAATCATATTAAAGAGAAGCTGCAGAGTGTACAGTTGTTAGCGTGGGACAGGAGAACAGATGTCATGTGCCTTCCTCTGGGATCAACCCCATCTCTACTTGCTTTTAGTGCTTCTCTTCCCTTTTATTCCTCAATGGCTACACAAAGCTGGATATCACCTATCACTAGACAAATACAGCTTAGAATTAGAATAACATAGGGATGTATTAATACATAGGCATATTCCTTTCAGATGACACATCAAATAAGAATTTATGGGAATACAGCTTTTAGCTAAAGAAGATACGGGGTCACCAAGTTCTCTGTTTCTTCATTTATGTATTTGGTACTGGGCCTCACTGTGCAGTCTGGACTCATAGCAATCCTCCTGCTTCCCTCTCCCGGTGCCTGTGCCACCACACCTGGTTTTGATGGCTGACTCAGCACACGGCCAGCACGCAGTACTGGAGATTGAACCTAGGGGCTTGGGCTTGCCAGGCAGGAGCTCAAACTGCACAGCTATCTCTGCAGCCCCCAAATTCTTAGTGCGTAAATGCTAAGTATGCAGCACCAGCTAAACTGAATCTGAGCATATATGTGGTCACCACCCGAGTCACATGGGTTCTTACGATCTACAGAAGTGATTAATGTTTCCACAGCAAGGTAACAAAGAGGTCACAGCGAATCATCCCAACTAGCAAATCTTTGCCACATTCATGCTTCTCAGGCTTTTTAGAGGTGGTCTATTTTTGGAAAAGTATTTTGGAAGAGGGAATAAACACAAAATGACCAGAATTTGATGAAGCAATAATCTCTCTCTCTCTCTCTCTCTCTCTCTCTCTGAATCTCAATGAAGGTCAACTGGAATAAATGCATAACAAAAGAGTTTGCAGTGTGAAATAGTCTGATTTCATAGCAATTAAATCTATACCAAACAGTCATAGAAAACATAACCCAAAGAGATTTATGTAAGGCTCGATTATGTTATATTTCCAACCTTCTAGAATGATGTCATTAAATTGAGTTAGCTGGACCACTGTCCACAAGTGGTGACATACTCAGAGAAAAAATCCCACAAAACAGGCCAGTCAGTGGACTAAAGCACCCTGTTAGGCAGGAACAGGGACCAGGGTTTGATCCTGGTTGTGTGGTGCTGGCCCCACCCCTGGGGCACACTAGGATTGCAATTGATACAGGTGCACACCTGTGTTCCTAAAGCTTGGGAGGCTGAAAAACAGGAGAATCACTACAAGTCCATTCTGTGTAGTGAGACCCTGTAGACTCTGTACAAACCACATTAAACACACGCACACACACACACACACACACACACACACACCCCATGCAAGGTATCCTTTCATGAGAGTGGCGGATAGGCACTGAGCTGGTGGGACATTGTGGTGGATTCCTTGGTCCACACGGCCAAAGGATGTGGCATGGCATCTAACAGTGCTCCCCAAATCTCTAAGCTCTTTCATTAATCACAGTCAACCCTAAACAAGATTAAAGGAGACAGATTTTTTTAAAAGATAAAAATAAAGCATTAGAAACGGTACAGAATTTCTCTCAAGAAATAATGGGAATTCAACAGCGGTTGTTGTATTACGTATTGTTGTCTTCAAATTAGTTGTTGAGATTCCCAGACAGAGGCATGCAAAACTAGTCAAAAAGTTATAAAATATTAAGAAGGAGAAAGAAAAAATTTTAACCATTAACTGCTCCTTTCAACAGAACAGCAGAAATCAGCATTACAGTGTTGTTCTTTAACAGGAGCCAGAGAGATTCGGCCCCTAGGGCCAGTGACGCTGCTCGGTACAGGTCCCCTTGATTGACTGTGTTTTTGTAAACAATGAAATAATCAGATTAGCAACAACCTCTATGGAGTGAATGGAATTAGGGCAGTGAGGCAGGTGTAGGAGGGTGTGTTTAGGATGAACGTTCACAGTGTCTAATGAAGCCAAGGTCTTCTCATGTCCAGAGTCATGCCTGCTGGGAAAATAGAATTGCTTATGCCTTGTGACCAGGCATAAGAACTCACTTTTAGTTAAAGCAGATAAAAAAAATACAAGAGGCAGAATCTCAAACAGTATCAGACTATGAAAGCGACAGCTGAGGTCCATGTTCCCACTAATATTTTCCATCCGTGGACTGAGTGAATTTGTAATGTGCAGCTAATGTCAAGAAAATAAACAGATGTGCACTCCAAGCAGGAACAACAGCAAGAGGACTTGCCTGGGTTTTATTAAGCGTGAGCTTTTGGTGTTGATTCTAGCAGTGAGACAGCACTGTGGGCACGGGGCTTGTGTTTGTAGATACGTCTTCTACGGAGGAAGATGAAGATGTTGATAATCGCCAGCAGCATGTTTTGAGCCCTTTCTGGTGGATGGGTGCCAAGTCTGAGAAACCCTCCCACCCATCCTCATTACGAGCTCAAGTGCCGGGCTGCCAGACAGCTGGATGTGCACAGAAATGGGGAGGAAGGCCTCCCGAAGAGCCTCATCTGTTATGTGAGTCTTGCACGCACTCCGCCGACACCCTACTCTCCACCTGGCCAGAGACCGGGAAGGGAACAACTGTATTGTAGTAAATGTTTGACCTTCCAAAACTCCCTATAATCAAATGTGTATAATTCTATACAAGAGAATTCAGACTAGAGATTTAGTTGATGACACAGATACTAACTCTGTTCTCTCCCTGGAAAGACATGTCACAGGCTTTAGAAACTCCTTTGTAATTTCTTCCTTACTGATCACTTTTGTTAGTTTAGCCCTGCTCTTCCCTAAGAATAGCAGAAGTATGTACATGATTTGACATTCCCTAAAAATAATATCACTTTTCAATAAACATTGATTGAGCAACTACCCCACGGCACATATGGATCCCGTTTTCATAATATCGCTCCCCCTCTCAATTCTAGTGGAATAAAGCACTAGTGAACAAATATGCAAATAAACATTGATGTCATAGTATGACGTTTTTAATGTAAGTGATACATTGTTACATTCTTTTTGTGAGTCCATTAAACAGCCTACAAATACGTACAGTCCAAAGGAGAGTGCAGAGATTAACTTAGACTTTCAGCAGGAAGTGACAGACCCCAAATCAAATTAAGAAGAGTTGAGTGTCCGAAGCCTCAGAGATAAGGCTCTCCCTGATGCACAAGCCCTCCGTCTTCTAAGCAGTGGGGTGGAAGTGGGCAGGTCGGTTCCCTCGCTTTTGGTCTTTGTTCTCTCCATCCCAGGTTACCTTCCTGGTTTCTTCCCCTCGTTTCCTCCTAGTGCAAGAAGGCAGGGATTGAAAGCATGTTTCCAGACAGCTGTCCCTGATTCATGCTACAGATGCCCCTAGAAATATGGGAGTGCTTTCTTGTCCTGTGCCCACGTGGGAAATCTCAGAGAGGGCCACGGCTGGAACGTCCTCTCCAGTTCTTGTGCAGGGGTGTGTGGTCCATCGCTGTCCGTCAGAGCCACAGGAAGCGTGGAAGCAGCATTTCCTTAAAACATGGAGGGGTCGGCCGTCGCCGGGCCATGCTGTGCTTGCTCCTCCCTGCATCCACGTCCCTTCTGGTGTCCCTTCTGAGAAAGTGACCACTGGGAAATTAGCTGATTTTCCATCATTTTCCGTCAGCTAAAAACGCATGTGTATGTATTTATTACACACCGTGCACATGTTTATATGTGTGAGCCTCTGGGGGTACGTACAGAATCTACATGTGTATGTGGATGACTTCCTTTCTAAAAACATGAATTGGTTTGTTTCATATGTTGTATTTTCTAATTTTCTTCACATGGTGTTTTGAAATTTTTCTCCTGTCACGGGATATGGATCTGCTTTATTCTTTTGAAAGCTAAATAATACAGTACACTGAAGACCTCTGACACTCTGTTCTCCCCTATTTATATTTCGCTTATTTCTGACTTTATCATTTTTACTAAATTTCCTTATACGTGCTTCTTTAGGCACAAATGCAAGTATTTTTCATCTAGTCCTATTTAACCTGGTATGATCTTCCCCGGATTGCTTATGAAGGTTATTTGAGCTCTAATATTATAAAACATACTGCTCTATACATGCTTGCGTTCTGCTCATATTTTGCTTAACATTTCTGTGTATAGTAAGTGCTTCCATTCGTCTGGGTTTTGATGGGAGGCTTGAAGCAGGACTCCGTTATTTGCTGCCCCCTAATCCCCACCCCACATTGCCAGCTACCTCCCTCAGTGCTGTTTGTCACAGCATTGTCCTTCCCTGCCTAGTGGAGAGATCACCGCCACCCAATGTGAAATTTCTGACGTGCGTGTTCCAGCCTCTCTAGTCTGTTCTGTGCTCTTTGTCCATTTCTGTGTCCCTTATATGCGGTTTGCTTTTTCTCCCTCCTTACTATTTTCATTGCACGATAACACATAATGTTTTCTTTGCACATGGTTGAAAGAGTACAGAAATAGCCAGAGGAAACATGAAAGTCCCCTTTCTTCCCCTCATTACTCCCCTTCCCTTCTCCCAACTGTCAGCACTCGGGAGATTTTATTCAGTTTCTTTTTATATGTCTCCGTACATACACGGAGCTTTATAACCCTTGTGGTGTGGGTCTCATATTAATGTAAGTGGAGGCATGCCATACACATGATATTCTACTTGCTGTTGTCATTTAGTGCTCTTAGAGATCCTTTCATATCGATGCACATAGTCACCTAGTTTTCTTTAAGTCACCTACATAATATTCCATAGTATGTGTTCAAAAGCAGGAGATACTCACCTGCTTTGTTCTAAAAACTTTTGTAATCAGTGGAGGCTTCCGGTGTTTTAATGCATGGGGCAGTAGTGGAATGCCTTTTCTTTAAGGAGCAGAGGAGAGGATGAGGAGCTGCTAGGGAAGGAAAGCACCCATGGTGAAGGCCAGGAGCACGGAGGCACTGTGGGCAACTCTTGCGCAAGGTTCCATAGTGGTGGGGTTGTCCTTGAGCAGAGGTGAGAATCAAGTGAAGACCAGGACAGGGACAGCTCAGAGCATCTGGGTCCAGCAGGCCCTGTAAGCAGTCCATGTCTTGCCCTAAAATACTAGAGAGTTTTTGAAAGACTCAAGCATACAAGTAACACTCTATAGTGGGTTGAGTTGTGGCCCCCAAAAGATGTGTCCCCCTGCTAAGCTGTGACACCCACGAATGGGACCTTATTTAGACTATGAGGCCTTTGCATGGGCACTCACATGAAGGATCTTGAGGCGGGGTCGTCCTGCATGATGTGAACGTCCTAACCCCAATGGCAGGTGTCCTGATGCGTGGAGGAGAAGCCCTCAAGAGAAGGCCACTCAGAGAAGAGGAGGGACGTGCAGCCCCATGCGCAGGAGCACTCCAAGCCACCAGGACCCAGAAGCAGTGGGGGTGGGAGGGCTGGGTCCTGTCCTGTATCTTCGGAGGGAGCCAGGCCTGTTGACTCCTTCCTTGATTGCTGGCTTGTGATCCCAAGAACTACAAGAGAGCAGATTTCTATTGTTTCAGTAATGATTTGTCAGAGCAGACCAGGAAGGTATGCCCTCCTTTGCTGTCTTTCTTTTGCCTGTTATTCACCTGCTTCAGCATTCGACTGACTTCTTCAGGAGTATTCAGTCTGTCAGGGACGCTCTACGTCCTGAGGACTCAGGAGTGACTTACGCACTAATGTGCCCTTCCGGCTGGCATTTCTTCACCGCCCCCTGCGTGTACATCAGCGTGAGACCCTCTGAGTCTGCAGTGCTCGGGGCCCGCCTTCACCTCCCGCTCTGGAGTTGCCGTGGCGTCCCCTGCCAATCTCATGGCGTTTACTTGACTAGCTTCGCGCCATGGCTTCCTGCATCATGCGGGTGAGGAATGCGGTAGTAACATTTCTTTCCTGTAACTGCTGAGCTTCAAGGCTTCACCTGCCTCTAGAATGCTTCCCTCATTGTTTCCGGTAAATCTTCCCTACCTTTATCGTAGCAAATGTAACAGCACTTTATAGTCTGCTACCTGTCCAGTATTCTCACTAGACCTTTAGTTCTGTGGGAGAAAGGGCCACTTTCCTTCTTGTTTTTGTGTCGCCGGGCACCTGCTGTCACCTTGAGCACTGGTATTTATTCAATGCATTTGATTTGTCAAATTGAAACAGCACAAGAGAAATGGACCTTATTAAATTAAAAACTTTTCTGTTCTACAAAACACCTTGGAAGACATGAAGAAGCAAGCCACATGTGGTGAAGTGGGATGGATAAAACACATATCTATCACATGAGACTCATAGTCAAAATTTATAAAATATTCTACCAAGCTAATAAAACATACCTGACACAATAAAACTAATTGTAAAATCTCAACATGTGTTTCTTAGAGAAGACTAAATACATTTTCTAAATGTGACATGAAAATACGTTTTGTCTATCCCAATTTGCAATGTCAACTAGAAACAAAAAATCTGAAAAATCTCACCAAGTGAAGTTCTGGGGAAGGTGTACTTCTGTGAAGTCTTCTTAAAATTCCCCGTGGAAATGCAAATGGAATCAACTATGCTAGACACAACCTGGCCACGTGTGGTAGAGTATAGTGTTCACATACTCCAAGCCCTGGCAGTTGCTTAGGAGGAGAAGCATTTATACCTCTGTACTCTCAAGGGGCAGATAAAGAAGTTTCTCAGCAGTAAAGTACCGAAATGTTCTAATCCTCCTATCAGTCTCACCATCCCTCAAGTAAACCTCTGCTGAGAACCAAGCACAACCATGATACCCTTTGGTAAGTGCCTCGGACAGGAGGCTGGATGAATCAGTGATGCATTCCTCAGTAGGATAGGACAGCACATAGCTGCAAGGAAACCTGAGTCGCAGGCCACCTGCAAGACTTGGTGACGGGACATGGAATGGAAAAGCAAAAGCTAGGAGACAAGCTTGGGCTCTCGTCACAAAGCTCAAAGCTTTACAAAACCAAGGCCTACATGATTTGTGCTCCAATATGTGTGACTTCAAAGTTACCCACACTCTTTAAAACAGGAAGAAATTATAAATTTAATTATAATTAAATTTATAATCATAAATTATAATTAATTTATAATCATAAATTATAAATTAGTGTATTCCCTACTCCTTAGGAGAAGCAGTGAGTGACGGGTAGCTCATGAATGGATGGGTGTGGGTGTTAACGTTTTCAGTTCTTGTATGGATGGTGAGTTTGTTACTATTGTTAATTGAAGTAAGATAAACAAAGGTCATGTGCAGCCCAATGATATTTTATTAGTGAAAATTAGGCCTGACCTCATTAAAACAGTTCATGTATATGTATGTTATACGGGTATGAGTTTGTTACTAACTTGTGCCAAAGAAATCTCACTCATTTCTGTGTGATTCATCTCTTCGGTCAGTGTGATAATTGCTCCTCATTTGCATAACTGTGGTTTCTCTCTCCCTGGAGCAGTGAGCAATTTAAAAAGTCAACCCATTGGTTAAATCAATTCATGGCAACACAGACTTGGCTTCTACTCCTCTCCTTTGTAGTTCCTGCTTTGTAAAGGGATGAGCCTCCATCCCGTGTACCAGGTATGAGACTTCAGAGCCTTAGAGCCTGCAAGCTGTGAAAATTCAAGAACACGCTAACTTTTCACTTAGTGTTTATGATTGTAGTAAGGGCGAGTCATGTGAAGGTAAAGAGAAGCTTGTGTAACCTTGGCCTTAGAAAGGCAAGATGACCTTCATTAGCTCTGTCCAAGTCGTACTCTTACTTGAAGCTAACCAGAGTGAAACAGAAAAAACCCAAGTTAAACTGAAAACTCGATAAATCCAAATTAGACTGAAATTAGGATAGAGGGGAAGAAAGAAAACAGAGCTAACCCAGGGCTACATTATGGAAACAGCAGATTGTCTATGTGGTTCCTGGCAAAGAGAACAGAAAGAAGAAATGTGATTAATACTTTAAAAGCTCCCTCCCTGTTCTAGTCCATGAGGGGAAGAAGTATGGGTTTCTGAGGCAAATGTACAAATTGCTTGTCCCAGCTCTCTGAACAGTTGATCTCTAGCCAGGAGCTTAAAAGGAATGTATTCACTACCTAGTGCTGGGTGCTCTCACACCTATTCAATCAATATGTAAGGATGTTTTGAAAAACAGCTTGGGAGCCTGAACATAGTTTCGTTTCTCTGAAGAATTTTTAAAACTCTGCTAATAATTTAGGTGCATTTAAAAACGTCCTCATGATGTGAGATTTGCTGAGTCGTACTCTGTGCGCACCTAGGCTGCCGGGGGTCTCACAATGCCTAGCTGCTGGTGGTTCCATGGTGAAACAGTGCCACAAAGTGGACTCATGTCCCTGAAATGGAAGCGGCAGGAAATTACAGCAAGCTCACGGCGAACATTTCAAAAAAGAAAGAACAAGGTCAAGATGTTGCATATGTTTTGGACGGTTGTCTTGGTCCCAACTTTGTCATAGATGCTGTTAAGTCTGATGTCTTTGAAGAGCGCTAAGGCATTAATTTCCTCCATTGCTGTTACTGCGGCCCTCTGAGATGCAGAAACAAAAGAAAGAAACTAGGAATTTGCTTCTGTAACCTTACAGGCTGAGCTGGAACAAAACACACTTGAGTGTCAGATAAATAGGGATCCGCTACAGAGCAGGGCTTCAGCAGCTGGTGTGAGATCAGCCTTTGCAGCCGCATTCCCCAGTGTCCTCAGAATGTCCCCGGGGGAGGCTCCCCTCCCTCATGCCTGGCATTCTCTCTTGAGGTGATGGGTGCATCCAAAGAAGGCTCCACGGACGACGGGCCCTTCTCAGAGTTTGCTGCCTGTGTGGGGAAAACTATGAAATCCAGGGCCAGATTACTGAGAATGGAGGGCACTGTTCAACTTGAACAAAATCTGAGTAAAAGTCAAGCTTTCTTAGTCTGCCTGAAAGCTTCATAAGACAAAGAAAGTCAGCCAGGATGCTATTTCGTGTATTTTTATACTATTTTTCAAAGTTAGTTCCATTTCAAAAAAAAAGGATAAACGTGCCCCGGGAAGCATGTGGAGCGCTCAAGGGCCAGCAGGCTCAGGTCTCTGCAGTCTGCAGCGAACGCAGCCAGTTATCGCAGCGTCCTCAGCATCATTGCCAAATCCTTCTCTCTCTGATTCACAAATGTCCATCCGACAGGAAATAGTAGGAATTACTCTAAACAGCAGTGGTGTGGTTTGGATGACTTATTGCTTTCTGTATTCCAGAAATGGAATCTTACACTGTACCTTAAAATTGGATACAATACATGAACTCATTCAACCATGCAGAAAGTGAAAACGTACGTTACGGAGATCACTACTGTCTGCGGAACAGCTGATGAGAACTTACTAAAGGACTTTTAAATGCCCTACAAAAATTTCTGAGCATCAGTAAAGTGTCTCTAAGAAGAAACGTGTCACACACCAGTTCTTGTGAAGTGCAAATCAAGCTTCCGAAGCTCTTGTGCTAATTGTTATGCATATTGGACATAATCTGTTAATATGTAATCTGAGGAACTGTCAGAATATAGCCAGCGAATAGTTGCTGTAATTAACAGGATAAATAGTTGTTGAAGGATTTGACAATATCTATTTAATTCTAAATAGCTTCTTTTCTCTTTTTGAAAAAAAATCTTGTCTCTGGTACATTTGAAAAATCTGGAGGCTTTACATGTATGTACAAGTAGACACACAGAAACACACACACACACACACACACGCACACACACAAGCATGAATCCTCCAGTACCTGATAGCAAGCCATTGTTTTGATTTCCAGCATTTGTATTTTGCATTTAATCGCAAACACAGTTGTCGAAAGAATAAGGCAATTGTTCCTGGAGGGAGCATTTGGCTTTAGGGTTTTGTAATAATGTTTGACTCTTTCCGCTCTTTGATTACCATACCAGTATCTCAGGGGAAGAAATACAGTGGACAGTTGATAAAAATACTGAATTTTAAAAAGGTCACCTGCATAAGGGACTAAGTTTCTGATGCCTTACCGTTTTCATTTGAAAAATCTACTCCAATTGGGAAAAGAAAAGTTGGAAACTGTTCTAATGATTGTGCATGATTAAAGGCATTCTAAAAATAATAATTATCATTTTTGTAACTATTCATTTAGAGAAATGGCATGGATTTCCTTCCTTTGTGTTTTGGGAGGAAAGAAAGAATTCTCTGCTTTTCTGTTTAGCGGTGAGTCCTAGTCTCCCTTAACCCATGGTAAGCTTGGGTGGTAAATGGAGCCTTGTGGAGTCTGCTCGGGTCTGCACCTCGGGGCCA
The DNA here is from genome assembly GCA_002564305.1 of Octomys mimax. Classification (NCBI taxonomy): domain Eukaryota; kingdom Metazoa; phylum Chordata; class Mammalia; order Rodentia; family Octodontidae; genus Octomys; species Octomys mimax. Next base: position 25,429 of record NDGM011248924.1, read on the forward strand.
CGGGCCTTCCCGCTGAGATTCCTGAGACGGAGGAGTAGCTGTCCACGCCTGTGCCTTAATCTGTCTCTGTCTGCATTAGAACTCTTCTTATGCAGTCTTGTTTATGAATCTGCGAACCAAAGTTGGATGCACACCTAGAATGTGCGCAAGTGCCTGGCATGGTGGCAGACTGTCCTCATCCCAGCTACTGAGGAGACTGAAACAGGAGGATTCTGAAGTTGTGGACCACCCTGGGAAACTTCAGGAGATCCTCTCTCAAAACAAAATTTAACGAAGGATTAGGAGTATGTTATGGTTTGAGTCTGATTGTCCCCCCAAAGCCTCATGCAGTCATGGGGTAGATTTCTAGAGTTTGTGATTAATGCACAATCCACTGGGATTATGGGTCTGAGTGCTGCTGGGATTATGGGTGTGAGTGCTACACCCAGCCGGGGGCTTACGGGAGACAGACTTGCCCTCTGCTGCCTTTGTTGCTGCTGCTCCTCCCTTTGCTCTTGCTGTTTTGCTGTCTTCCCCCGCCATGAGCGGCTGCCCTCTGCCCTGTGCCGCTCGGCCTTGGAGCCAGCCAAGTACGGACTGAAACCTCCACAAGCTGTGGGCTAAATAAACCTTTCCTTCCTTCATTCGGAGTGTCAGGTATTTGTCTCAGCAAGGAGAGAAAAATAACCCAGACAGAGTGTGACTCTGCTCCCTGGATTCAATCTCCATCGCTGAGACAAACAAACAAACAAAAAATGAAGAATCTGGAAAAGGAAGAAGAGAAGAGACGTTTTCAGGACATTTGGGTTGAACGTGTGTGTGTGTGTGTGTGTGTGTGTGTGAAGAAAACTTTTTAAAAGTTTCTGTATCTCTTGGCCTTTCTTCTAGGTTAGATTGATACTGTTTTTGTCTTTGTATCCTTATAAACAAAGTAATAGTTATTATTTTAACTCTAGGAAATAAAAAAATAGTAAGGTACAGGGAGGATAATGCAGAGTTTGAAATTCCAAATGCTAACTTTAGTCTTGTAAGTACCCAGTTCTCATAAATTTCTCAAGTATTTAAAAGGTGCCCTTCATTGAACATAGCAGTATTATTCAGCTTTGTATAGTTTAAAGATCTCCCTAATACTCTTAAAAGGTTAATCAAATTTAATGAGATTGTTAAACTAATCAATATCTCTTTTATAGACACATTTTTCACTTGGTCTCCTGAAGGAAAGTCTCCAAGGGAGGGAGAAACAATGTGCAATAGCAAATGGAGTGTAATGAAAACACCAGGGACTCACCTCCATTTTCCCATTAAATTTCATTTTTAGATTTCTGATTACTGATGCTAATGTATCCTAATGGAACAGGGGAGCTAATTTATCATACTTTCCAATTCAATCTTTTCTCTAGCTGGTCAAAGCCTAAGCGCTACAGTGATTTTGTATGATTTTCAGGATTAAAGCTGAATCTATGTGGTGGTTTCTGAAAGTGGCAGACACTCAGCAGGGGCCACGGCCACTGATTCATTTGTGGAACTTACAGCTTCCATGTTTGCCCTTCCCATGTCTAAGAGAGCCTCTGCTTTCTCATTGATGATCCATCAACATGCTCCCCACGTCCTCCCTGACTCCAGAATGTAACGCTTAGTTACTTTCTCAAGCCGAGCTGGCCACTCCTCCCTAACTGAATGCACCCTCCTCTGATTGCCAGCTCTAGAAGCAGTGTGTTTTTTCCAATCCAAACACCTGAGTCTCCATTGCACCTAAGTGTGCTCATCTCTATGGTGGTCTTTAACTATGTCTTACCCTGCTCCTGAGTCTGATTTTATCCCCAGGATCCCTTCTGGTGTTTGACTTGGTTTTCCTAGTTTGTTACACTCTCCCCCTGGTTTTTCTCCCTTCCTCTCATTCTGGACTCCCTTTGGGGAAAATTCTCCATTCTTTTCAGGATAAAGCTTTCTCACCTCTCGGAGCTTCCACCACCTCTCCTTTTAGTTTGTCCCCAACACAGAGGCTCTGTGTCTTTGACTTCCAGGATGCTACAAGCTGGTCAGGAAAGCCTTTAGAAAGGAGCAGAGTTCTTCGCTCTCTCTCCTCACTTGGGCTCACATAGCTACACTGCCGCCCCCCCCCATCCACCACTCTTGGGCAACGATTGAGACTTCCGGAATGATCTCACACACTCGGTTGTCTCACAATGTACTCTCAGCTCCATCACATGTCCAATACGTGCCCTCGTGTCTGACCCAGCTCTTCATGATTTTGTCTTCCATTTCACTCATCTTTTCCTTTCTGTGTGTTCCTATTGGTGGCCACAGTTCCCTCTTTATTCTCTGTATTCACTTCCCTTTCTTGCTACTCTCTATCTGTCTCCTGCAGCATAAAGGATCCCTTGTTTAAGTATTTTAAATATAGCTTTTGTACTATCCTCCTCCTCTCCACACTTCCATGTTCAAGCTGTCACCTCCTGGGCTGCTGCCTTACTTTTTCCCCTTTCTTTTTCAGTGTCAAACAAAATCTGGCCCTTGGTAGTTCTTCAGTCATCTTAGTTTTCAGTGATTTTTGCTTTGTGCTTATTGCCTTGACATGACTATTTAGTTCCTTGTGAATTCCTATTTCCCTGTCACTGTTTTCTAGCTCTCTTCTTTGGCCAATCATCATGTCATGAATTCACGGCAGATTATTCCATTCTGTTGGTGCCAAATAATAGCTCTGGTGAGTAATGCTTATGTATTTTTATTTACATACCTCAGCCTCTTTGTGCAACTCTAGGCTTCTATCCTAATGCCTCTTAAGTCTGTACCAACCCTTCTAGCGCATCCAGTACCAGATATAAAATCAGAGCAATCTTCTGCAGCAGCTACTCCTCCTCCAAGTCTGTTGACCTCAGCGTGGTGCTCAACCCCTACTGCAGACTTGGGGGCTTCCTAGCCTTCATGACTTTCTAATGCTGCCCTCGTTGGCTTCCAGATAGTTTCCAGGGGGCTCTATTTCTGCAGAGCTTGTCTCTGTCCTTCTGATGCAAGCAATGTATCAGGACCTCAGGTTTCCTTTGGGAACCATTGCAGAATGAATCACCTCCTCTATTTTCTATCTCTTTTTGCTTTCCAGCAAGATTAATGTCTGAAAGCCAGTCTCCAATGCAACTAAAACCAACACTGCCTCCACCTTGCCTGCCAGACCAAGATCCAACTCCAAAGCTCAGCACCTTTTCTTCACAGTATCCTATATTAACAACCTTGACTTGCATGACATCAGTTTAAGACCATATGTGTCAAAAAAATAAATAAATAAAGTGAATGACATGAGCATAACCTAGATTTGTTCCTTGTGATAAATCATGCAGGTGCTTAAGACTTCGGTCTTCATGCCTGTGCATCCCAAAGTAGGTTGTTCTTGTCCTGAGGACTAAGCATGGCGGGTAGGCCTAAAGCTAAACTCAGAAATAGGCAGATTTGATGTCTGCATTTCTCCCCGCTGTCCCCTCCCACCCCAGATCCTGTGTCTGTTGCCAGACTCCATGAAGAAGTTATCATACCCAGTCACAAGGCTGTACTACGCAGGATATCTTTGGATGGGACACCTTCTTTCAGAACCTTATTTATTCTAGAATGAGCTATTCTAAGAGCCCAGCTGGTGTACAGGTAAAGAATTATTTAGAAGATGATTATATTATGAACTAATGCCAGTAGAAGTATGTTTCGATCTCTGTATTATCACAAATTATGAAAATGGTAGACAGGTTATCACCGATTTTGGGAGGTACATTTATCAAAGACTAAGTCAAATATGTTACAAATTGTGTGGAGAATTTGCTTTGAGGGTTACTTCAAAGTGATCAATGTTGTCTTCATAAGAACCCCCCTGAGGGGGCTGGTGAGATGGCTCAGTGGTCTAAAGCACCTACTTAGAACAAGCTTAGCAAA
>NDGM011248925.1:0-13495 GCA_002564305.1 Octomys mimax
ATATATATATATATATATATATATATATATATATATATATCCTGCATATGCAGTTGTCTTAGCAAACAACTTACACATTTACTCAAAATGTGGAAATTTTGTACTCTAATATATAGATCAGACTTTGTTTTAGCTGTTCTTTGCTTTTTAGTCATTTACATAATAAAGACATTTTCCTTTCAGTGTAAGAATTCCTTCTGTTTTAAAATGACAGAAATGTTCTATGATAATAGTAAATAACAGAAAAAAGATGATGGTGTTTTAATTGTAATATTTTTAATGTACTGCATCTTTCAAGTGTTGACCTTAATTCATAGGATGGAATTAGATATATGCTTATTCCTTGTGCTATTAGAATGTTGAATCAGGTTAAGTTCTTTGGAAAACTCCTTTAATACTTAGATGAGTGTATCCCACACAAAGTGGGGGAGTTGGATATCTAATCAATAGAGCTCTACAAATTGAGTAATTTAGATACACAGGAGATGAGAATAGAAGTGTGGCGGAGGAGGTTTAATTATTTGGTTTAGCAGACTAGGTTGATTAGATCTACCCCCTTTGCATGGCAGTACTAATAAATCAGCAAGCTTCTCTTCGTTCTGGGGACTTTTGTCAGTTCCCAAGACCATGGCTAGAACAGGTTTGAACTGGTAGGCACATCTTCAGCAGCTGCGTCAGGGATTGTCTTTTTTTTTGCAGAACCAGGGATTGAACTCAGGCCCTTGTGCTTCCCAGGGAAGCGCATATTCTACTGAGCCATCTCCCCTGCCCCAAAGCATTTTTTTTGTGGTACCAGGAATTGAACTCAGGACCTTGTACATACCAGGCAAGCACTTATTCTACTGAGCTATCTCCCAGGCCCCAATATATTATATATATATATATTTGTGTGTGTGTGTGTGTGTGTGTGTGTGTGTGTGTGTGTTGTGTACCAGGAATTGAACTCAGGACTTTGTGCTTGCCAGGTAAGCACTTATTCTACTGAGCTATCTCCCCGGTAGGGATTGCCTTATGAATCCAGGAAATTAATCCCCTTTCTGGCTTCTACTATGATTATAATGCTATGTCTCCCAAGACTTTTTACCTAGTTCTGCCCTTTCCCAGAAGCTCTAAACTTCCCAGCTTTCTGTTGAATTTCTGTACCTAGCTGTCACTCAATCTTTCTGAAACTGAGTAACATTCTCAACTTCTTGGTTTGTTTTAATAGGACTCGCACTCACCCAGTCACCCAAACTATAAAACCTGGTGTCATTTTGATTTCTCACAGTCTACTTCCCACAGTCAGTGAATTACTATGTTCTGTAAACAGGCATTTATCTTACCTTTTCAGTGACCACTGGCAGCACATCAGTTTGGGCTTAGTTCTTACCTAGGCAGCAGTGCAGCAGGGAGTGTGAGTTGTGTGGAGTTAGGACAGGAATCCTTAATCTGCCTCAGTGCAAAAATCAAGATCACATGGACAGACATGCCACAACAATGTCCTGGCTGTCTTTTCCCAACTACAAATTTTAGTGGAATTTTGCTAAATTGCCTCTATAAGCTTCTTTAAGCGCTTTCCATGTCCCTGAGAGTCCAGCATCTCCCTGGTCCATTTACATACCCACTGCCAGATTCATCTTCCTCTTCATTGTAAAGCGCTCTGATGACTCACTCTGAAGGAGCCTCATCTCACACTCGGAGGGGAGGCAGGCAGTGAGATGAGCTAGTAACAATTTTATGAAATGGGTCTGTTTCCATGAAGTCAAAGCAAAAATAAGCACTGTTTCACATGTTCCCCTTACTTCTAATTTTCTTTCTTTCTTGTTTGTTTGAGTCAGGATCTTACTATGCAATTCAAGCTGAGCCTGAACTCACTACATGGCCCAGGCTGGCTTCAGACATGTGGGGAGCCTTCTGCCTTAGCTTCCCAGGTGCTGAAAATACAAGTGTGCACTACCATACCCGGTTTTCTTACTGGTTATTTTCTCTACGACTTCCACATCAGTAATTCAAAGGTTTTGTAGATGAAGTGGACTCTAGCCTGAAGCTTCCTTATACTCTTCCTTCTTACTTTATCATCAGGCTTTTGACCCACTTTCCTCCAGTTTATTTTTATTATTTTTAAAGCACAGTTCTGAATATTTTGTCTTGCTCAAAGACAATGCATACATATTATTTAATTAGGGACAAATTTCCTCGGACTAATTCCTTTGATACACACTTGCTTTCTGTGTCCCTGCTTTTAGAATTCTCCAACTTATCCATCCTTCCCCAAAACATTAAATTCTGTTTCCTGAAGGGTTCTTCCTGCCTCTCCCACTATTGAATTCATTTTTCATACTCTTTTGTCCAGTCATTTATTCATTGAACATCGCAGTTCCTGCCCATGAGTTATTCTTAGACAGTGAATTAAAGATGAAAAAGAACTTTACGTGCAATAGTTCTAAGTGGCCCAGGGTTCTAAGTGATTTTATTAAGCCCCTATATCACCAAGGAAACAAAGAATTTGGTAAAATTCAAGCCTAGGCATAGGACACAGTGATAAATTATTATTTTTTTGTTCTTCTTTTTGTATTTACTACAGGGTCTCACTACATAGACCAGACTCATAGTGATTCTCCTGTGTTCAGCCTCCCAAGCGCTGGGATTACAGGTGTGCGCCACCACACCCAGTCTCAATTACTGTCTCAGTGTGCCCTGATGGTGGGGCCACCACAGCAGGCCCAGGGATCTAAACCCTGGCCCCAGCTACTTTCTTACATATTATCTTCTTGTAAATTGTTTTCTTCATTTTGCTGACTCTCTTTTCTAGGTATCAACTCTTTGAGATCAGGGTATATATTAAATACGGACACACCCACCCAGCAGAGTGTATCTGCACAGAGTCCTTGCTAAGTAACCATTTGTTGCCATGAATTGAATTTTACTTCTGCAGGATATCCATTCTTTATAACACATTGTCTAAGCTAGTCATGGTCTGCAATTGTCTGTTCCTGGTATATTTGTCAGAAATTGTTCTGCTCAGTATTCTTTCCACTGGGTATGAGTTGGCCAAATGTCTTTCTCTATTCAACAGTTTCTTAGTATTTCTTACTTTGAGATACTTTTTCTCTAAATGGCTGCTTTTTGTACTTTATTATTCTATACAGTTTGTCATCCATCAATGTTGCACTGCTTATGAAAGCTTTGGCTAAATAAATTCTAATATGATATATGGTGTAATTTAGAGATGGAAAGCTACTGTCACTTGTTTTAGATTCTAACAACCTTGTTTGACACTGAGCTAGAGACAAACTGCACATTCAGAAATCTGTACACTCAGGGAAAATTTCTGATAGAAATGACACAAGAGTCTATTTTGGACCCATAAGGTTACGTGTTTGGATATATATTTATTAGTATAAGTATATGCTAACCCATACTACAATGTCTGATTATCCCAGCCTCAGATGTGCCTGGATTTATAGTCTCAGGAAAATGGATAGTAAATTAAATCCATGTGGTTCATCAGTATTATCAGAGATGATAGCATTTAAAACTTTTCTTGAATTGGCTTTAGTATAAGGACCTTAATTAATAGTTGAGCAGTTACTCAATGAGAGTATATTTCTAACTAGATAGCACCAGAGTCTATACATAAAACAAGTGGAAAATATGCCTGCATTCCAGACTTTAGACTATTTTATACTAGCTTTTGTCAATGTCATTAAAAATGTGATTGGTGTTAGCATATCAGCTGCAAGCACATTGATAAACAAATTAAATGTATTTCCCAAGGACAATGCTGTGAGCATGTTGTGTAGTGATAGTTGTTTGGAAGAAATCTTTGATAGCTGTTTAGGTACGCAGGAAAGCAATGTCCACAGCACAAGTTTTGGTGAAGGAAGGCTACAGAAAAAAGGAACTTAATGAGAAATCATTTATTCTATGCCTCAACATTGCAATCCCAAACAGAAAGTACTCCTACCAAAATGCATGGGAAATGTGTTCAATTAGAGAGGGTGGAATTTAGTCTTTGATTTATTTTCCCTTTGATACATAATCATTGCCCACAGCAGGTATGAATTTTATTAACTTAATTTGCCATTAGTTCAAGAAGTCTTATATTCCCTCAAAATAAATTCCTTTTAAAAACAGAAAGAACATTTCCAGCCTTAAAAATGCAAATGTGTCATAGTCTGGCTGCATTCAGCAAATTCTCAGAATCAATCAGTGGAGAACGGAAAAGTTCTATTACTGAAGAGGAAAGTGCAAGCATGCAAACTGAGGCCAGGATAAAAGGTAAAATGCCAAGCTAGGCTGGCAGCATCCATGGAGGCATCTTATTGTTGGGTGATGATATGTTAATAAGCATAATATAAATTCAGATAATATTTATATGTAATGGGATATTACTTTTCTTTGATATGCAGTAAGACACCAAAACTGTTCCAAATGTCAACTTAGTTTATCGAGCCATTCATATTCTGGATCCCATTAAATCATAATTATGATATTTTACATGTAATAACATTTTTCATTTTACAAACTGCTTTTAATAGCTTGTCACATTTGTGTACACATACACACACACACACACACACACACACACACACCCCCCTAAGAGGATAGAGGCATACCTGAATTATTTCCCATTTAATAGACAAGGAAATGAAGTTTCCCAATTAAAAACCCTGTGAGAGGCATCTGGGAAACCCAGGACTGCTCTTAGCACCAGATCCACTTTACCAACCTATAGAAGACTCAAAATGACTTTCTGCTGTTTTCCTGGCTTTAGGACCTAGTTAAGATCCCATAACTCTTGGGCGGCACAGGTCTAAAACATGGGCTCTCCAGATCTTGCAATAAATTTTCAACTACTTACCATGTGGCCTGTCCAACAACCTTGGCTAACCAAGAGAGAAGTGTGTAGGAAGAGAAATGAGAGTGGCCTGGCACCTAGGAGTGTGCTCAGTCCTATTTGATGAATATCGTAGTTAAAAATTTGGTTCTTGAGATTAGGAAAGCCCAGGTTTCCATCTCTGCTCTGCCATTTCTTAGCTGATTGTACTGGAGCAGCTACCTATCCGCTCTGAGCCTGTGAAAGAGGGATTGTTGGGCAGATGAAGTGGTAGGACACATCTAAAGCAAGTAACGCAGTGGTAAGCACCCAACGCCTGACTACTAGCAATTAGCAGTGCTGTCTTTTGGAAAGTATAACACAGGTCAGAGTCACATTATCATTCATTGTGGAAATAAAATGAACCTCTCCATGGTCTACTGCAAACCGACAGCTCATGCTGAGGCCTATGAGAGCCCTACTGGGAGATTCAACCTCATCTCTGGTCCTACAATTGCTTTGGAAAAACTACAGGTGCCTTGAGGAAACCAGAAAAGATACAGGTTGTAAAATGAAATACAAAACTGAACACTAAAGCAAGCAACTTAATCAAAAGATTGTATAGAAGTTGCTGAATCAAAAAAAAAAAAACCCTCTGGAGAAGAGGACATGAAAAGCCAAAGCAGAGCCTCACCAGGGCATCTTTATGGTGAGATTATGTTATCTGGAAGATGTCATAGGAGAGGCCTAAATCACAGTTCAGTGAATTCTCACCTCACCTCCACAGGTAATTCCCTCCACTGGTCCCACCTCCGTCACCACGGGGTAATGTGTAATGTGGTAGATGACAAGTCACTTTACTTTATAGGTAGCATAATCTTCCAAGAGTGTATATGGCGGCTTCGCTATTACCATCTAAAAAACCTTTTCATGCAAACAAACAGGATTGTATTTAAGGGGTGATTAAAATGGGATGGGGTGTGTGATGCTTTTCTAAATGTAATCTAACTACACTATTCATTTACCGAGGAGTCTAATTACTAGCTCTATAATTACACTACTCAAGGAAATTGTTTTAGTGATGGTTTTATTAAACTAACTTGAGACAATTTTTGTGCTAACATGAGCAGAACAAATGGAATTTAATTTCAAAACAGGGGCAAGAGAAGGTTACCCAGGAAAATAAAACCTCATGAGCTGGACTGCAGAATTTAAAAGTGGAGTGGAACCCAAGGCAATTGGGAAAGCGGTAGGCTGGCACAGTCACAGCAGGGTAGTGGCCAGTCCTTTGAGCATACGGGAAGAATTTATAGAGGAAGCCTCCTGGGGCTCTAACTCTTGGAGTTAAGAGATCCACAGTGATTATATTTGTTGGTCATGAAATGTCACTCAAAATGTGGCCCCTAGACAAGTAGCATTTAGGAGCTTGCTTGGAATTCAGAATCTCAGGCTCTCCAAGTTCATGTCAAATCTGCATTAAGTTTCCAGGTGAGCACATGCACATTACACTTTGAGGAGGTCCGTTGTAAATGTCCAGCTTATGGCTGCAATTGTAATTTTTAAATGCTTTCTGATCTTAAATACAGCTCATGCTCAATAAAACAAAAATGAATATGCATAATAGTGTGAGAAAAAAATGTAGCTGCAGTCTCTACCTTGAGGGGACATGCATTCAAATTTTAGTGATTTCCTTTTTAAACTATTGTTACTCATATTATTTTACATTTTAGCTCAGCCTATAAATAGTTTTATGCTTTTAATATAATGTCATAACTATATTTTACTTTAACAAAATCTTGTTGACGTTTGTTTGCATTTTACCATATAAGTATACTAATCTATCGGTAAAAATGTATAGTCTCTTTTCATTACTATAAGTGTTCCTGTGATTTAAATTTTGTATTAAACACTTTTTCCAATATTACATAAGGTTTAATTCCTAGCATATGGATATATTCAGAGCTCTTGGTACACATAATCTCTTCTAGTCATACTATTCTTCGAAATAAGGTCAAATTTAGAAGACGCATTTGAGCTCTTCGTTTATTCAGATATGATTTGGGGAGGGTAGCCATTCGTTGGTTAATTATTGGTGTTCTCCATGAATTCTATTTTCTCCAGAGAGGATTAGTGTCTTGCACTCTGAGTGGCTTTGTTTTCCATTCCTTGGGAGAGGAGAACAGGAGATGTCACTGCTCCTCTCTGTTTCTCACCTGGAGAATCTGTATGGCAGCAGGATGTAGGGAAAGGTAGTGAGACTCGGCCCCAGTGCGCTACAGTGCATTCTGTAAAGCCGCTAATGCTGAGCAAGCTGCTGCTCACCATTTTGAGGACAGAAGTGGCCAGTTAGTTTTTACCAAACCAGAATCATTTCTGTTTTGTTTTTTTTTAACCGGAGATTGAACTCAGGCAAGTGTTCATTCTACTGAACCATCTCCCTGGCCCCGAGAATCATTTCTGAAGACTGTGTCTTTAAAAACACATTGATGGGGGCCAGGAAGATGGCTCAGTAGAATAAGTGCTTGTCTGGCAAGCGCAAGGGCTTGAGTTCAGTCCTGGTTCCTCAAAAAAAAAATATTGACGTTTATGTAGAAAAACTTGGAATGGTTTCCTATTGTTCCATTGACATAAAACATCAGAAAAGAAATGTCAGCCCCACTAAAGACTTTCTGATATGTTTACTTATGCTAAATATCCAGCTCAAAGGCTGTGCCCAGCAGGCTCCCCTGTGACACCAGGAGGCCAGCAAAAGACACCTGGGTCATGAAGGTGATTGCATAAAATTTTGTTCAAACATATGCCGGAGAAAGCCGGCACCGCCTGCCAGCGACAGGTAACTCGCAAACAAATTAGTTCTGAGGAATGGAGCACCTGTGCGCTAGCATCACTTCTGTTCTGGGAATTCTTGCATTTATTTCCTCCACGACTTCTATGACACCTTCAGACAAACACAAGGGTCCCAGCCCAGGAGTAGGGCTGCTGCAGGAAAGGCAGAACCAGCATACCAGAGTCCTCCCACTGGCATTCAGACCACATTTCTTTCATCTAGTGTGACATTCATTAAACATGGGGAACAAGAAAACAAAATGAAACAGACCTCTGTTAGGAGCTCAAGGAGCTATAGAGACAGCTGAGTTGCCAAGCTTAGGTCTATTGATTAAATCTAAGGAAAAATGAAAGTGGTAAGGCTTTCACCACTCACGGTGCTGGTGGACTGAGGGGCTGGAGTGGGTGCAGGTGCCATTGGCCCTGATGTAGCCTCCCTCCTGAGAAATCTTGTGGGCCAGCACCAGGTGGATCATGGACATGCCGGGGGTGTCTTGTAGTTTAGGGAGCCCCAACAAAAGGTCCTGACACTGGGCAAGGAAGAGCAGAAAAGTACTGAGCCCTGAGTCAGACTGCAGAAAGTGCTTCCAGCCCCTTCCTCGACCCTCCTGACAGAGGACCCAAGCAGAAGATCCTGGCCAGTGTGCCCAGACATGAAACGAAGGAGGAGGACTCACAGGTTAGGGTGTGAGTATATGTAAGGGCATGGCTTACATATACTCACAAAGCCTGGGTCTTGATCACAGCTCCCCTGGAAGGGCAGCTTTCTCCCTCACCGTGACCTCGGGGACAGCCTTGGTCACTGTGGAAAGTGATGCCTGGAAGATCTCACATGGTTTGAGCTGGACTCAGAGCTTAACCTCATTTTATGTGTGCCTGAAATGAAGTTACAAATCCCGGGGTGCCTCAATTTCTTCGCTGGATAGAATAAGGGTAACAATTCTCCAGAGATTATTGCAAAATTAAATTAATGCAAGTAAAGTGCTTGTACAAGTGTTCATAGAGAGCATCCCATAAGTTTGGGCCCTTACTAGTAATCACCTTAGTAGTGTTATACATTGACTTGTGTATATTTTTCTCTTCCACACTTCTTTCATCTCTTGCAAATCTGAATAAAACACCAGAGATTATTTACTCAGCATATGTTCACTAAGAGTCTGTGCTATAAGTTGTTCTAGTCCTTTCAGGCAACCACAAACATTAATGGATTAGCTGAAGGCGTTTGTGGTGAGCCTTCTGTGTTTCAGCCTGGTTATGCTTCCGGGGTGAACACTTGATTTTTTTCCATATTCTTTTTCAAAGGATGCAAATAAAGTTTTCAAATATATATATATAGGTGGTTATGTCCAGCATCAGTTCTTTCCTAAATTGCCCTTTGGATATCCAAGAGAGTAGATGTTTTCAGTCATTTTATTTTTGAAGGCTGTGATTTTTCTCTCTTAAGCAGTTTCTTTTCTTTTTAATGGAAGCCAGTTTTTCCTAAGGTGACCATTGCAAAAAATTTACAGTGAGTTCACAGTACTAATAACAGAAAACTGAATCCTTTTCTTTTATTCATCCTCCATCTGAAAAGTGCCAGAAGCTTAGTCTCACAGCTGTGCTTTCAGTTCCCTGGGTTTAACTTAGTGTTTGATTTGTGCACTCAGAGGTGCAGAGTCCATGGCTACTGTGTGACATTTTCCCTTCTGCCATTCCCAGCTATGGCTCTTCGGGGCCAGTGTTGCCACAAAGTGGTACCTAGAGCTCTGTGTGACGCTTTTGGCTTTACAAGTGGACCTGTAGTCAGGAGCAGCTGTGTATTTTGCAGGGTTTTATACAAAATGCAAATGGAAATATCTTATCCAGACACCTCAGTTGGGAAGTTGTTAACCTGATTTAGGGCCCTTGTGTCCACTTAGACTATGGTGATGGAACAAGGACCCTACTTGTGGCCTAACTTTTTGAGATATGTGATATTTTGCTGTTGACTGGAACTAACACTGAATGAGTTGGGGTTTGAGAAACACTCCAATCAAAGTCATAACCCACTGTTCGACCCTACTCCAGGGCTGCCATCCAGGATCATATTTCTGAGTTGACTCTCTTCCTAAGGAAGTATGATTATTCAAAGCAGTATTTACACAGCCTAGGATTATGGAGTGCTGTTCTCAATGTGGTTGCTTAGTTCACAGATAGCAGCACAGAGTTGGTCAAGGTGTGAAATCTACTCATTAGCTGCTATTTTCAAAAAAAATTGATGGAAATCCTTAGGACAACTGCCTTAACCATTTTGTATATATACATGTATGTTTTTTGCCCCTACCTTATTTCCTATCTTTGAGAACAGCAATACATAATAATAAAGTCATGCTTGAAATACCTGTCATCTTGGTCTTCTAAATGTGTACCACTTCTAATGTTATATTAATTATTTTTATACTCTCTTTAAGGTAATTTGTTAAAAAGGTAATAAAAGAAAAATGAGAGACAAGAACAAAAATTTAAGTTTTCTTGAGAGCATGTGGTAATATTCAATCATATGTCCCATCTGGCATAACTGTATCTGTTAATCTGAGCAACAGATTTGATGATTAAAATAGGTACTATATCAACCATTGTTAATCCACTATTCTTGTTTTGAAACTGTGTAACTTATGTATTGTTATATGTTACAGTGTTTCTGTCTTTTTTTTTTTCTCTTGTTTTTATTCTTCAAAATAAAAGAAATTTTTAAAAAAATCGTAGGAGCTCTGCGTTAACTAGGTCAGCTGCTTGCAGATCGTGAGGAATTATTTGCCATCTTTCTCCCCAGGTTTAAGTCTGGCCCAGTTTTAAATAAGTCAAGAGCTGATGAAATCAATTTGTCATCACTGAGCAGTAGACTCTTGTAGCCAGGCAGTAGGGGTGGTTTGACCTGGTTCCCTAGAAAAAGACCAAAGAGGAACAAAAGACCAAAATGTAAGTGTAAAAGGCTCATACCCCTGGAAAGATCACTTGGGTGATAATAAATGGCAACTAGAGACACACTGAAATGGAACAGAATTGTGGTCACTCCTGCAGCTTTGGAGGTCCTGCAGATTCCCCAGGAAGCAGACCAAAGTCCTGATCCATAAGGATTTTTGGTATTTGTCTTTATCTCACCAGTATATTTTGATTTCATTAGTATATTAACTTTTTCTGAACAGATTAGGTTCCTGAAAGAACCTATTGTGCTTCTTGTATGGCTTTGGTATTTATTGCCCTCAAAATCTTTAGTGAATAGAAGATATTATTTTTTTCCTCCAGCAAAAAAATAGTCAAAGGGAAGATACATGTGTATATTCTTAGCATTTGTCTCTTTACTGTAAGCCCACAATGTGGTTTGTTCCTATGTTTGTTAACAGTACCAGAAATTCACCTCTGTATTCTCTGAAGACTAGAAAGTACCCGTTGATAACAGCACTCCCACATTGGTGGAAAAATTAATAAAAATAAAGGCTCCAAAAAAAGTCTTCTAAAACAAAAACCTTATCTATGTGATTATAAAAGAATAATTGGAATTCTTAAATGATTTATCTAAATCATGGAAACAGGAATTGATGAGATAATTTCAAGTTCCTCTCTTTAAGTAAAATCCTATTTAGGAAAAATAAAGTCACGGCTAGAGAGATATCTCAGTGGCATAAGCACCTGCTTGTGGTCACTCCTGTAGGTTAGGAGGTCCTGAAGATTCCCTAGGAAGCAGACCGAAGTCCTGAGTTTGATCCCCAGTACAAATAAGATAAAATAAAATCCGTATTTGGCTAAACATTGGTTAGACGTTGTCAGACATAAATATACAGTAAAACTTAAATATGTAAAAGCTGAGGTACATGCATGCTGATGTACAGATGCTTATACATGTATAATGATCAATCTTTTTGTAGATAATGGTCAATCTTGATCACCAACTTAATTAGATTAAGAAATACTCAAAACAGTGGTGGTGAACCTATGGCACCCATGTTAGTGTGCTTCTCTTTTAAGACAGAAGATATTAATGTGTGAGTCATTTTCCTAAACAGAACCCTCAGTATTCAGGTTTAGTTGTAGTGTAGATACTTAGTGATAAATAAGTGACTTTAGTCACAGTTTGGGTATTGGATCTCTAAAAGGCTCCCCACCCTGCCCTAGGACATCAGTAGACACAGTTCTGGGTGTGTCTTGTCTTTGAAGGTTTTTCTAGAGATGGCTGGCATGTAGTGCAGCAGACTGAGGGTGAGACCTGCCTGAACATGGGTGGTACTATTGCACATGTTGGGGCATGGATAGAACAAAGGCAGAGAAAGAAAAAGGCTACCAGAACAACATTCTTCACCTCTTTCTCTCTCTCTCTCTCTCTCTCTCTCTCTCTCTCTTTCTGTCTGTCTCTCTCTGTCTCTCTGTCTCCCTCTCTCTCTCTGCCTGTCTCTCTCTCCCTCTCCCTCTTTGTCTCTCTGTCTCTGTCTCCATCTCTCTCTGTCTCTCTCCCTATCTCTCTCTCTGCCTCTCTCCCTCTCTCCACCTCTCTGTCTCTCTCTCCCTCTCCCTCTCTCTGTCTCTCTCTCTGTCTGTCTCTGTCTCTCTCTGTCTGTCTCTGTTTCCATCTCTGTCTCTCTCCCCCCCATTCCTTTCCCTCTCTTTTTTTCCCCTTCCCAGCCACTGTGAGGTGATCAGTTTTTCTCTACCCCTATGTGTTGAAAATGTAATAGTTGTTTTCCCCTTCTTGAAGGCTCTTTTTAATTTTTTTTTTATTTTTTTGGTACCAGGGATGGAACTTGGGACCTTGTACTTTGCCAAACAGATGCTTATGCCCCTGAGCTACAACCCCAGCCCTTGAAGACTCTTGAATCAGACATAGAATAAGGACATATTTAAGGATATTTAAGATGGAACCTGGAAACTAGCTGATATCATTACTAATTTGGTCTATGATCTTACAAGCATATTTCAATGATGTTTTATGAATATTTATTCAAAGCGTGCTCAAGGAGTCATTTAAGATTTCAGCATCTTTCTAAACTGTGCAAGGGGTATAACAATAACTTCCTAACAAATTCCACAGAAACATTTTTAAATGATATTGCAGCACTTTAAAGATAAGTCTAGTTTCTGTACGTAAAACACCAGTATTTTTAATAATTCAACTTATTGCAAAAGATGACATTGACTAGGACAGGCTGATGGCGTCACTTGAGTGGGAATGGGGCAGGCATTTTTATGCTGGCACAGTGGTTTTTCCCCTTCTGTGATTTTTGCATCCTCTCAAGAGCACTTCCAATTTTTCAAATAAATTAGATTCAGATAGAACAAAAGTTTCTCCAGTTAGAAAGCCTGACTTCCTTACTCCCTAGATTTAGGCTGGTCCCATGAATTCACTCTAGACATAGAGGGCCACATAATAAGAGAATTGAAAAATAGCTCCTTTGTCTAATCCAGAATTGCAGCCCCACAGTGGGTAATGAAATCTACTTAATGGATTGCAACCAGCATTTATAAAACACAAATTGAACTGAAAAATATCAGAATTCATTCTTCATAGTAACAATAAGAATTGTTTTGCAACACTTTGTTTTGGCTGTATGTGCATAGCACAGTGTGAAATATGCTTCTTATTAGAAACATTTTTTAAATACTGATAGCTTTCCATATCTTTCCATATCTGACAAAAAGTAATAAAGCCCTGGAAAAGTAGCATTATGTCAACTATTTAAGGACATTTCCAGTTATAAATTAAGATATCCAGACATCCAATTAAGTTCCATGTCTAAGACCCAGCATAATATTATACAAAGAATATTGAAGGACCAGAGATATAGCTCAGGAGCATAAACATCTGCCTGGAAAGCACAAGGTCTGGAGTTCAATCCTTGGTACAAAAAAGAAAGAAAGAAA
>NDGM011248926.1:4989-17343 GCA_002564305.1 Octomys mimax
AAAGAGAGTTTTGCAGGGTATAGCAGTCTGGGCTGGAATTTGTTTTCTTGGAGGACTTGAAGTTCTTTGCTCCATGCTCTTCTTGCCTTGATGGTTTGTGAAGAGAAATCTGCCATTCTTCTGATGGGTTCCTCTGAATAACTATCCCAAAGACAATAACATACAATGTATTAATTATTGTAACTGTCCTACTAACCTATTTTAAAACTATTTAACTGATGTCTTATCTTTTTCTCACTAAAATGAATAAAAAATTAAAAGAAATAAATAAACTTTTTAAAAATAATTAGAAAATCTGAAAAAAATCACAGGTTTTTAAAAAGAACTTATCATAGTTCTGTGGATGCAAGTCTTTGTAACTAACTACGAGGTAGAAATGAGTGAAGAAATTTGGGATTAGAACACCTAAAGCAAGTCAAGAGCTGGCATGCTGGGTACTTTAAAGCCCATGTGTGAGATACAGCACAAGCCTTTGTCTACTTACATTGTCTACAAAATAGGAAAAGCTACTACCTGTACTGTGTCTGCTTTGCTTGGAATCTTCTTTCATTTTCTTTCCTTCTCATCTTACAAAGATAATATTGGGCTTTTGGTTTCTTTTAGCAGAAGCCATCAAACTTAAACACAATCCCGATACCACTAGCTTGTAGTCAAATGATTGTAAGAAATCTTTTAACGATTCTCTGCCTTCCTTAATTCTCATTTTGTAAACAAGACCTAATGCACATGAAATCAACAAAACAGCCTTCAGAGGGTTGCTTGCAGTGCCAAATGAAATAATGAAGGCTAATATTAAGTCAGACAAACTATCAAAGATTTTAAGATACTTTTAATCGTTATTGACCAGCTTTTTATAGAATGACAGAGGTTATTTACTTTAACATAAAAATGTATCCAGAATCAGAGAAAAGAACTTCCAACCACATGACAATTCCAGTCTCAGTTCCCAACTTCACCTAGAATGTCTCATGGTTCTTAAAATTGCAGATTAAATATGGGTAGGAATGTAGTTGTAAGCAAGTTGATATCCTTATGAAAAACTAAAAATATCATTAATCTTTCTGTTTCTTTCATCTATTCTCCAATTTTAGCTCCTGTTTCACAGGAGCATAGCTAAGGAAACCTTACTGATGTCGATCATATTTTGTTTATTCTCACCTGATTATTTTTTTTCCCGAAGCACCAACTTCACACTTTTTGTATCTGTAACACATAAAGTCCTTGATCTTATGTATTGGAATTTACTTTTGCCTATGTCCATGACTTAGATCCTTAATCAAATAAAACATTGTGGTCAGGGTCATCATGAGTCCTTGAATCCTTTGGGTCAGGGTCATCATGAGTCCTTGAATCCTTTGTAGATGCTTCATATCAGTTATGTTTAGTGGGTGGTGATGACACAAACACAGTAGAAATACTGATGGTGAAGAATGCTGTGGCTGCTTGTGCTGGAGTAATGATGCTGAACCTTTCAGCTCTGAACTCTTGGTGGTAATGTACCATAATAAATTCAAGTAGTCCAGAGAGTAATTATAGAAAAAAAAATAGATGAGCAACTGCTTGAATAGAGGGTAGAGAGATGGTTAGTGTGGGTAGTAAGAAAAAACCCCATGCATTTAAGGACAGAGTCTGTGTAACTTAGTGACCTTTTGGGTAAAGTAACCTTCAATTTGTGCAAAATAAACTCACACAAAAGAGATATCAGTAAAGAACTGTATAAGAAGGCATAAGGTATGAACCTGATCTTAAATGTAAATCTGGAATGAAAAGTTAACGCCATTTGAGACAAATTCTCTTATCTTCAAGATTATGAACACAGTTTTAGATGTGGACAGGCCCAGGCCTAATCCTAAATTCCCTCTTCACCAATCATATGGTTTTCATTACTTGGTGCAATCCATGATGTGCTTCTTCAGGTGAAAGGGTTGATCAGTCTCAGGACTGTGCAAATCAAGTGTCCACATTCAGCATCATGAAGTGTTTCACACAGTGTTTGGCACAATCTACATTTTCAATTATGGTAGACAAATATAAAAAGGATAATTCAGTAGTTAGGATGATAGGATAAGATGCTGAGATTGGTGATCATAGAAAACTAAGCCACAGAATTTCTTTTTTCAGGGGGATATAATGGTTTATATTAGGGTGTCAAGGAATCAGGAGGAAAAGATCTTAGGCCTCAACCAATGGTTAGCAGAGAATCAAGACCATAACAGAGAGATGGACAGCTGTTCCAGGCATAGAAATGGGACTGAGCCAGCAGAGAAGATCAAAAAGAAATTACTATGAGCCCAAGTTTTTGGGAGATGTGCTAAGCACCTGACACAAGGTGAATATTGAAAGCAGTACAACTATTCTGTGCTATGCACTCTGGCAAGCCTGAGGCTAGTATGACATCTGCCCTCATCAGGCTGGTGTAGGAGTTATATGAAGCCAGATTTATAAATGCATGATAGTCAGGGCTCCAACTGTGATGCCCCAAGGAAGATGGAATGTGCAACCTGTAAAAGAAATTTGTACAGATGTATCATGTAGATGGGGGCTAATTTTGTTCTTTCAATTATGGGCCAAATAGGAGAATCCTTGACAAACTAAAACATAAACGTCTCTGAGCAATTTAAATATGCCATGGAAGATGCCAAGTGAAATGGATTTCAATTTCATGCCTGCTAAGTCACTATTAAGATCTCATGGTGAATTCTGAGAATGGCTAGTTGGGCAATTCTGACCAAAGGGCTTTGACCTTGCAGACCTGCTTTCTCTTTACTTTTAGTACAAACAAATATAACTGTTACTTATTGATTAATGGCTTGGCACCAAGCTTACAGGGCTAGCTACATTATATTTACCATCATTCTTCTTAACTCTAGTAAACACTTATTTGCTCAATCCCACACAAAGCTAATATGGACCCAAGAATGTATACAGCCGAAAGAGGATCAGAGTTGTAAGAAGTTAGCCTGGGTTTCTATCTTTATGTATTTGTCCCCAGATCCTGAGATATTAATTATTATATTTTATAAATAATCCTGCTGAATATGGGTATTTTTTTCTGGATAATGCCTGCTAACATTTAATATATAGTATACATTGCATTTTTAAAATTTTGAATGAGCTATTAAAATAACATTGAAGCAGATATACAGGAATAGAATCTCAAGGGCTGGTGAGATAGCTCAGCAGTCTAAGCACCTGTTTGGCAAGCACAGTGACCAGAGTTCAGTCCAGCAGGTCCACCACGTGCCATGCTCGACCCACCCCTGGGCGTGCTGAACCACCCAGTGAGAATGGACATGGTGGTCCATTCTTGTTATCACAGAGCTAGATAGGCTGAAACCAGAGGATCACTATGAGTCCCTGCTACATGACAAGACCCTGTACTGAATTCATATTAAAAACAAAAACCTCATATTCTGCTTTATGCTATTGTTTCCATATGTAAACCCTTTGACAATGTGAACAATTTCTGTAGACTAGAGAATAGTTTTTCTCTATCCCAGGGTTTCCCGATAGCAGCTAGTTACATGTTTGTGTTTTATTCTGAGAGGTTTTCTTGTACATTTTTGGATATACAGCCACATCTCTGCCATGAACTCTGCCTGTGGCAGCATCGATCTCCTAAGGTTTGGATTATGAAAGACCCACATGTTATTGCTTTCATTTGCACAGAGATGCTCCCCGGAAGGAGCCTAATATTAGTAGGTGGACCCCCACTGGGGAGTCCTGCAGCATTAGGAATGTGCCTTTTTTTCAAAAGAGATTGTGGGAATCCAAGCAAATCCTTGCTCTGCATGAGGGGAGTGATATTTTTCCTCCACCACGTGCTCCTGTTAGAAGGACCTGCCACAGACTCAAACAACAGGAGTATAGATTGTAGATTACCACCTGTAAAGGTACAAGGGGAACTAAACTTTTCATCTTTGTAAGTTGATTCCTGCGATTCTTTGTAACAGGGATGGAAAGCACATGACCCTTTGAGCCAGTTAAGAAATTAAAACAGTCTCCCAATATTGCTGTGTGTTCTTTCCGAGCATCTCTTGCCCAGGCTGATAACTCTTCTTTCTTCATTTATCCTCTTCAGTGTCAGTACAGAATGTGGGCAGACTGGGCTCTCTCTGAGGCTGGGCAAAACAGGGATGAATGACTGAGTATCATAATGTTGTAAAGCAAGTGCCGAGTCCTTTATGGCACTGAACACAATGCTCCAATGTTACACAAAGTGGATTCTGTCACACAGCATAGTTTTGCACTGGTCCAGCACTGAAATAACAGTTTATAGTTCCGAACTTTGTCAGTCTGGTATGAGTTCAAGTTCCAGCTCCACCGTTTGCTAACTTAATGAACTTGGGCAAGTTTCCCAACCTTTCAAAGGTCCATCGTCTTCCTCTGTTAATTAAGG
The DNA here is from genome assembly GCA_002564305.1 of Octomys mimax. Lineage (NCBI taxonomy): Eukaryota > Metazoa > Chordata > Mammalia > Rodentia > Octodontidae > Octomys > Octomys mimax. Next base: position 9,389 of record NDGM011248926.1, read on the forward strand.
ATAATAATACAATTTATCTCAAAAATTAATCACTAAAATGAAGATAATAGTGAGATTATCTCATAAAGAAACAGTAATTTAATCTTTTTAAAGTATAACATCAAAAAATACTAAGCAGAAGGAATGTAAAGCTTCCAGTTTTAACAATGCCTAGTCATATTTTCTAATCTGTTTTATTTGTGTCTTGCCAAGTGGGCTCATAATGAGATTACATAGTGCACTCTTTTGAAAAGAGGCCAACTGTAGGCTGTTTACTGCTGTGTTCTTAATTCCTAGGTCAATGAGTGGAGCTTAACAGGTAACTTCTTGAACGGATAAATAGATGGGCTAACAAACCGATATTCGAAGAAGGACCAAATGCTGTCAGTATTACCTCTTCTGTATTTCAAAAGCATTGGTTGCAATATGAATGAATGTCAGTGAGAGGAATAAGAAGAAAAAGGATGTACATTCTAAGGAGATGGAGGAGGCAATTCATAGGACAGTCAGTTCTCAAAACTGGCTTAAAAGTAATTTGAATTTGGAAGTTGATTTAGCTGCCCTTACCCTCACCCTTACCCTAAGCCAGTGCAGATCTTAATTGAAACACACATCTCAGGGAGCAGAATAATGAGATGCCTGCTAAAATGTCATTCTAGTGAGGCTACTAAGGTGGCCTGTGAGGGACAGTTTTCTTCCCTGGGATTGGTGGGCTCAGCTGTGGACTAGGAGAAGAGAACCAAAAAGTGATGGGGGCATAGTCAGCAAAGCACTAGATCCACCTTTGGGGATCGGACAAGGCTCTGTAGCGAAGATGGCATGTGACCCGAACTTTTCATCAGGTGTTAGAGGGGATCTACAAAATTAAAAATAGAGCAGAAGTGGCTAGTAACAACACATACATTTATAACGAAAACTACGTGTCATATTTCTGACACTCCCTCAGTGTACAGTGTTATTTGTATTTTACTTTGTTTTTATCCTCTATAAACTCCAGTTTCCTTTTCCCACAGATGGAAAATTTATACTATTGTCTTCATAAGAACAGGGTAAGCACTACATGACATAAAACATAAAATAATTTGGCACAGTTCCTGGTTCACCAAAGTATGAATTGCAAGAAGATAATATTATTGATAGTTCTATTATACTGAAGTTTGCATTCCATGGGATAAAACAGCATAAATATGGGGTATAAACAGGCTTTTCATGCAGAGGGTAGAGCTTTTATTTTTGAGAAATGTGGAAATGACTTTAGTTTTTTTTAAAAAGATAACAATTAGCTTAATAAGGACAGGGAATGTGGTCCTGAAGATTTGAAGCTTTAATAGGAGTGTGAAAATAGAGATATTTTTGGTTTTCTGTCAGTTAGAGAGGCTTATTTAGGCATGAAATGGTCTTTCAATCTTTATAAATCAGTTCACATGGATGACCTGGCCAAAATTCTCTGTCTGAAAATGAAATGTTGCTTGTGGTAGGATTTATTCCCTAGCCAATCTTCTCCATTTTCCTGCCAAAGTGAGGACCCCTTTCATTGTGTGATGGAGAGCGAATGCCACATGTAATTAGAGAGAATGAGCAGAGAGGAAAAGAAAGGCGGAGAGTTTGCCGCTGCGCTGGCGGAAGTCTCCCAGGAACAGAAGGGATGCGTTGTGACAGATGCCTTTGTTATGTTGTTTGTTAAACACGGCGTGGCTGCATTTCACAACACTTTTGAATCTGCCCCTGCATTCCCTGGGAGTTCTGGCAGAAAATAATGGAAACCGTTGGGGCTGGGGACAGGGAAGGGGCTGCTGAGAGCCAGGAGAGGCCAGTAATATTAACTTGGCCAAGGATGCCACCCTCACAGAATCCCTGATACTAATTAGGGTCTGAGGGTTGTTGCTTAAGAGGTATGTTCATTGTGTCAAATTAAATTCAAATCAGATGAATATTTAAATTCCATTGATGTGCCCAATAATGTTGGGCTCTGGGGATAGAAATAAGATAAAGCACTATCCTTATTCTCAAAGGATCTTTAATCCAGTAAAACAAATGTGTCCCTGATATATAGATATGAGGCACACACACACACACACACACACACACACACACACAAATTAGACAGAGCAATTATGGAGCAAAGAGATTAAAATATCCTGAACTTATTGAAGTCAAATGAAAAGGAGAATAACAGGAATTAGTGAGGGAACTAAACTTGATTCTAGGTAAACAATAAAGAGAGAGTGAAATTTTGACTACTGATAATACACGAAGTATAAAGGGAAAGAAGCCCATGGGCCAAGGCTGGGAGATTGGTGGTTGGACAGGAATGAATGATTCTATTCACCTGAGGCTTGAGGATTTGAAGAAAAGAAGGGCAGGAGGAAGTTAGAATCGGGGGCTTAGATAGCACAAGAAAATCTTTAGATGTAAAAAGGAAGGACAGAAACTAATGTAGAAAAAGCAGAAGAGTGATGTGGCATAACAGAGCCGTAGAAAGAGAGCTGAACATTTGTGTGACACTTCAGTTTCTACTCTGAGGCGTTGTTGAAAATTCTCAATGAAATGCAGCCTCTGGTGAGAAGAATTACAAAAATGCAGTAGACTAACTGTTGTTCCAAATTTCTTCTACTGTCAATTCTGATCTAGTTGCTCATTCTGCACTCAGCATTTGTCAGAAACAGTAGAAAATAAGTGTAAATAAATTTTTGGACTGGAGTAGGATTCAGAGTGAAGAGTGAGAGCTAAAATAGTGTTTGTTGTCTGCAGTGAAAAAGTCTGGGGGCCTTGTCTGTCAATAGTTTTTGTAAATATATGGGTCCTGAGGGAAGTGGACTTTAGGGATCTCACACCTTTATAGGGAGGGTCAGTATCAGCTCCTCACAGGGGCTCCATGGATCTTCCTGGCCCTAGGAGGAGAGATAAATATTCAGTAGTGATCAATGTCTTTTCCTCTTAGTGGCAGGCAGGTGCATAGAAAAGAAGAACTCTGGTGCCCTGGGTCAGAAGGGGAACCTTCTTCTGCTGTCCGAGACAGTGCCTAGAATGCAATCACTCTGAAGCTGCCACTACCCAGACTGAACTGATAGACAGACTAGAGAGGGCTGTCCTATCTTACCAAGGTTTTCATACATCCTGAGGGATCCACAGAGAAAAGTGAGAGAACACAGTAGGCATGCTGAAAAGTAGAACATTGCAGGAGATCAGTATGAGGATCTGATCAGTGTATGTGAAAGCAGCTCGCAGCCCTTAAAAAAATCTTCATGTAGAATTGAACAAAATATTCCCCTGGAACTAAACTGATGACTTTCAAATTGCAAACATAAAATAACTATGAAATAACAACGTAAATCTATATTTGCAAATACCTTAATGATATGAAATAGAAAGATACATAAATCACTCGTATCACAACAAAAGGAATGCAAAATTCTATAAGACAGAATAAAAAACTATGTATATATACAATACATGGATTTCTTAAAAGTGATTAACATAAGTAGTAAGCAAATATGTCAATAGCAGCACAATGTATCATAGTTAAATCTTGGAAACAACCCAAATGCTCATCAATTGAGGAATGAATAAAAAAGTATGTGGCATTTTTATACAGTGGAGTATTACCCAGCTATGAAGAAAGATAAATTTGAGTCATTTATAGGTAAAACTAGAGACCACACTTATAAGTGAAGTAAATAAGAGCCACATGTTTAAACATTATATTGTGTTTCTAGTGTAAGAACCCAAGATAGTAAATAATTTGAAAGGTGCAGTAGATATTATGAAAGGGAAAAATGATTTAAAAGGAAGAAATAAATGGGATGAGAGAAAGAAGAAGAGAATAAGGAAGAGAAAAAATATATATGTATGTATATAGGACAGCTCAGATAATTGTACTGCCGATTTACACTGGTCAATTAAGAGGAAAAATTGTTTTTTTTTTCCTTTTTTCTTTCTTCTTTTTATTTTTTGACCAATTTTACATATTTATATTTGGTAATCTGAGCAACTAATTTGAAGATAACAGTATGCAATATAACAACCATTGTTGAATTTCTATCATTTTATTTTTTCAAGAAATTATACACTGTTTCTAATGTTGTTTCCTATTTTTGTTGTTTTTTAGAAATACATAAATCAAGAAAATAGAAAGGTCATATTATTATTTTTACATAATATCAGTCTAATGTGAAGGTAAAGGGGTGAAAGAGAAAGCAAAGTAACTTTGACAGCCTTCAGTATTCACAAGGCTTGCTTTATTGAAAAGGTAAGAAAAGGGAAAATAAGTGTTTTCTGGAAGTTAATATATCATGTTAAGAAATTACAGGGAAGCTGCTTGCGAGTTCAAGTACAGCGTATAAAGATTAAAGGAAGAAACTTACTTAAGAACTTTTAAACTTTTGAAAACCTATGAGAAAAGGACAAAACCTTAGATATCTATAAATCATTATAATTGTCCCCAAAGAAATAAAAATAAATAAATCCAGTTTACTAAAGACAGAAAATATGATTGAGTAGCAATGATCATCAGAAAGTAATAAATTTATAAATAAATCTATGTAGCCTTTCAAGCAAAAGTGAGAAAAATGTTAATAGCTAATTTTTGCATTTATCATGTATGAAGGAATAGAAAAAATAAGGAAAAATAATATATAAATTTATATTTATGCAAAATATTTACATAATAAGAAGGAATTAAGGGGCCAGGAAGATAGCTTATTAGACTAAGTGCCTGTCTGGAAGGTGCAGGGTCCGCAGTTCAATCCCCTGTATGGCAAAAAAAAAAAGAAGGAATTAAACATTTAACTTTAAATATTATAAAACTGATTTCTCTAATTAAAATTAGCATGTTATTAGATTGTGTCATGTATCAAAACATGATACATGTTATTCACAAAAACATATGTAAACATATTTAATAATACAGTGGCTAAATTGTAGAAACATAGCCTGGGATATATATTCAACACTAGCAAAAATGCCTAAAACCCCCCTCAATAATAACCATAACAATAATGATATTAATATAAGAATTGATAAAGGATTAAAATTTCTGACACAATCAGCATAGCAACCAAGCCAAGAAAGCAAAATCTATTAAAACTGAGAACTGGATGAAGAGAGAGAGAGACTCTGGTATCATTTGCAGTTAAAAAAAATTCTAACAGATAAAATTTTAAAGAACCTAGAAAAGACTAAAATACTAATCACACTGTTTATTGAAAGAGAAAACAGAAAGTAATAACTTCATGTAATAAAATAAGATATAGTTTTTATCTTAAGAAAGACATATGTGGGAGATAAGTAATTCAACACTAAAAATGAAAGAGATCATAGGTCACATTATTTATATACTAATTTCATTATAAACTATATTTTACATTTTTACTAAAATATCTAAACAAATTAAATTTAATTCATATAACAATTAGATCAAAGGAGAAATATACTGTTAAATTAGAAACCATCTATAAAGCAGTACAAAGGTATCTGCATTTGCAAATTTCCCCATAATAAAGATAGCAAATTATAAGTGCTTATGAAGAAGAAGGAAAACACAAAAATTGTATTAACTCTATACAGGGTAGTATTAATGATAAAACACTAAATTAAATAAATATAATAAAAATGACAGAAAAAGGCTTACACTGATTAAGTCAGTTGATTGAACAGGAAGTAGAGCAGATTGACTCTTTTGAACTTAATTAAGAAAAAATACAGAAATGTAGTGCATTAAATTTAAGAAGATATAACCACAAGTAAAATGTTGTCAGCAGGTGATACCTAAATCTTGTGATTTTATTAATAGATGTTTAAAAGATGTTTGATAGAAAGGCAGCTTACTGAATAAATTTTGCAAATAACTGTTAAGGCGAGGTTCGACATGAATTATCCGAAAGTGTGAGCATGAAAATCATTTAATTTTAAAATGTACTACACAAGAATAATCAGTATAGGAATGTTTATAACAATGTAATTGTCAACTTTTTCTTAAATGCTCTGGCAGAAGTGAAGTCAGGATAATTGATTACCAGTAAGTGATTAGAACAGAAAGATAAAATAAAGGAATCATATGAAATTTAGTAATGAGGTTCTGAATCAGATAAAATATGCAAGCATGAATACACGTTCCCTATACACCTAATATGAAAATCATTTAGTCATTTCAAATATGATCTCTAAACATCAATTTCACCATAAATTATAGTATGTAACAAAACTATAAAATAATATAGGAAACAATCCATATTGTTGTAACCTGCTTTATCTCATTCCTATTTTAATTAATATTTTATAAAGTACAGATTTCCACTTAGAAACCCAACAGAGATTTTGGGATAAAATTGTAAAATTTTAAATTTTATAAAATGGAGAAGAGAAGGAAAAAAGCCAAGAAGTTCATGGAAAAGAATAGCTGGGAAGCAACCTCTGCTGCTGCACATCTCCCAACCGTATCTTCAACCAATGTCACGAGCTGACCTACAGTTGGGTGGGAGGAAGAAACACGTGAGAATTCAGGGAAAGCAGGGAGTATACATTGGTGAAATAATTCCAAGTATGTGGAAAAGTGCACGAGAAATACTGACTGATCTAATACATGAAGTATATCAGGAGACTTTTATAAGAGCCTGGAAATGGATACCATAATGCCGTTTGTGATACTTAGAAGTAATTTTATTGAAGTATGATATAAACGCCGTATTAAGTGTTGATATTTTTCTACAAACTCATCTGACATATATGTGATATAAGGTTCACAATTTACATAATATACCATATATAGTATATGTGATATAGCTATATGTTTAGATATTTTCATATCTCCATATCCCATAGTGTATTTTCCCAAAATCTATCCCTAAACTCTTCTCTAAGAAAAACTTCTCATGATTCTAAAATAATAGATTTTCTTTGCATAGCACACTGTGAGATGTTACCATTTTGCTGAATTATTCTTACTTTAGGCTGTCATTTAAAATATTTTTGTTTTTGCTTTTTTTTTTTTTTCTGGTGTGTATGTGTGTGGTACCAAAGATGGAACTCAGGACCCTGTGCTTGTCAGGCAGGCACTTATTCTACTGAGCTATCCCCAGCCTCTCCATCATTTCAAATGGTTCATAGGCCAAATCAGTATTTCCTTATAAAATAATAAGTTGCTTAGTTTCTATTAATATGTGGGTTTACCAAAAGCCAGTCTGAATTGCTTATTCTTTTCTTTACTAACAATGAAGAACTTAAGAATTAGCAGATAAAGCAGTTAAATTCTCACTAAGAAGCAGGAAAGCCATGACTCTGCTATTTTTAGTGCTCAACATTCCACAGCCTGATGTTTCTACAATATAAGTTTCTATTAGGATTATATTGAATAATACTTGCAAAGTATTTAACATGTGATAAACCATAAGGTATGTGCTTTATAAGCGTAGAATCACAATAGCAATGTCAAGATCATTCAGTTCATAGCTTTGTCTCCAGTGAGGCTTCTTAACCTTAGGTTTGCAGGTGATAAGCAGGCTTCTGAAGGTTAAATTATCTCTTGATTTCTCACAACTACCTGGAAAATGACAGCTGTCCTCAACCATTTCTCTCCAACTGGAATCTTCCTACTCATGCTGCAGACCCTGGTTTACCTGCTGCGGGGTTTCTGTGCAGAGATGGGACACCAAGGCCTTTTTCAAAGCAACCTGGGCTGGCCAAATTGCTCAGCAGATTAAAGAACCTGCTTAGGCATAGGCAGGGCCTGGGAGCTCTATCCCTGGCCTGCCATGCTGGCTCTGCCCCTAGGGTGTGTTGAGACTGCAGTTGAGACTGGGTATGGTCGCACACACTTGTGTAATCTCAGCACTTGGGAGGCTGTAAACAGGAGGATCACTAGGAGTTGTATCTACTCAGAGAGACCGTGTACACCCTGTACATGCTGTCCTAAATACAAAAGAAGAAGAAAAGAAGAAGAAGAAGAAGAAGAAGAAGAAGAAGAAGAAGAAGAAGAAGAA
>NDGM011248931.1:3930-14174 GCA_002564305.1 Octomys mimax
CCCCAGTTCCGCAAAAAAAATAAAAAATTTAAAAATTTAAAAAAAAAAAATTTCCTGGACCTCGTATGAGGACTGCATCTACCAAATGTGAAGGTGTCAGAAGTGTCCTTGAGAAAGCCCTAGGATATCAAAGGGATTAAACCAACTCTAGGAATGAACTGTGCAACAGAAAACAGTGATCCTGTTACTGTCATCTCTGCCCAATCTGGGCACATTGGCTAACTACTTAACTTTTCAGTAGCAAGAGCAACAATAAGTGTTATTGTGAGGATTGAAATAAATAATATGCAAAAAATGTGCAGACTGATGCTTGGCACATTTTAAGTACTGAATAAACATATGCCTTCTCTTTTAAAAATCCTTTGCAAGCCTTTTGTTCATGATGTCACTGAGTCTTTAAAACAGTGCCCCGTGGAATGAGGGTCTGTCCAAATCGATGGCACCTGTCCAACATCACTTAGCTACAAAACAAGGAGCCAAGCAAGCCTTGAGACCAGGGTGCTGTAGCTCAGGTTTGTTCTCTGTGTATGTCTGCGACAGAAGCCCAGGATCCATCCCAGCACTCCCAGCAGCTGTGTGGGTTGAAATTCAGCTCAGGAAAGAAACTCACAAGCATGTCATAAGTATGTGCCACACGCTGCGGATGTAGAGAACGACAACATGGTTCCTAGCAGACGGGCTCCAAAAGAACATTAAAACTATCATGTCCCTGTGGCAATCAAAAGTTATTTTAAGGGGCCCAGCCAGATCGCTCAGCAGACTAAAGTGCCTGCTTAGGTAGAGCGCAGGGGCCAGGGTTCGATCCAGCATGCCTTGCTGACCCTGCCCCAGAGAGGCTGAGACAACAGGGATTGAGGCTGGGTGTGTTGCCACACACCTGTAATCCCAGCACTTGGGAGGTTGAAAAGAAGAGAATCACTACAACTTGGATCTAAGTAGTGAGACCCTGCGATAAAATTATATATATATATATCACTTAGCTACAGAAGTCATATATATATATATATATATATATATATATATATATATGAATGTTTTCCTTAGCTGCCATAGTTTTCCAATAAGTAGACTTTGTTTCAAAGAAATTCCAAGCTTGGGCTCTATTTTTCTTTGGTCTACCACACATCTTCCTTTCTTTGTTTTTCTTTCTTTCTTTCTTTCTTTCTTTCTTTCTTTCTTTCTTTCTCTCATTTCCTTTCTTTTCTTTTGCGGCAGGAATTGAACTCAGGACCTTGCATTAGCCAGGCAGGCACTTGTACCCTGAGGTATAACCCAGCACTGACATTTTTATATTGTCTCCCAGATTGAAAACTTTAAAGGACTCCAAGGATATTAACAGAGCAAGACCTTAATAAGGAGGGGAAATTACCTAGCCGACATCAGCTTAATAAACTTTCCCATCCAACGTGAACCAGCATCTTCACTGGTTCTTGACTATCTTCTGCAGTCAGTTATGCTTGTGGGATCAGCCCTTTCTGCAACTACTGTAGATTCAGCAAACTAGATGTTTCTTCTTATACAACATTATAAATTCCACCCACTATTCATCTTTTCAGCATACAACATAAGCCTGATCTATTTCATTCTGTTTATTTTTAAAAGTTGAATGCTAAACTTAACATTTTATCTTTTCCAAACTCAGGATTTCTCTTACACTAAATATTCCCTAAGACAAAATGATTCTGCCAAAGTCCAGTCCTTCTCTCAGTGAGATCTAAAAGTGTGTAGTATCCCCCTTAAAATAAAAGGGCTGCACGGAGACAAAAGGTTTAGTCCACCAGAGCCTGATAGCTGGACTTCTCCTTGGAATTCCAGTTCCATGGATGTTGACTGAACTTGCATTAACTTTCCTCCACCTTGGGAAGGGAGAATTTGGTGTCAGCAGCAATATTGTTAGTTCATCTGTATCTCTGTTGGGGACAGGAGAGGCAGGTAATTAATTGTTTCTCTTCCGTGTTAGGCAGCTGGCTTTCTTTGGAGAAGTTGAGCATTCCTTATCCAGCAAGGGTTTCTGCAATTAAAGCTATCCACAGCCAGGAGTTTGATTAATGGCTTGGCGGTTTCTCCTTTGCTGACAAATGAGAAAAAGAGAAGTCAGATGGAGAGAAGCTGAATGCATTTGCTTAGCACAGAGCCTGGTTAATGTTCTTTCCAACGAAAGAGCCACAGTGACTTCCTAAAACTGGGGAGCAGGGGCAGAAGCTGATCTCATGAAAGCTTGCAAAGGATCCAGAAACTCAACATGCCTCCTCCTCAGGAAGACAGCAGGAAGAACTGGAATCAGGCATCTCCAGATCTAGAGAGCCTCAGGCATCTCCAGATCTAGAGAGCCGTACTGTTTACATGGCACCAATGGGAAAGGGAAGACCCAGAAAGGGGACCTGGCTTCCCGAGGATCGCCCATCTATCAAAAGACTTGGCCTTCCATAAAGTCAGACAGATGCTTGACTCAGGCTGGGGGGAAACAATGGGACAGTTGGGCCCAACTATTGAAAAGGAAGAAACTAAGTCCTGAAATCAGAATCCTACACCACATCCAGCAGCCTCTCCACAGAGCCACATTTCCCTGAGGCAGAGGGTGTATTTAGTGGCTGACAGTCAGATATATCAGAGGCAAACTGGTCACTTTATAAATTCTGCTTGTGGTTTCTAGTTCTTTACTTTGCAACTTTCTTGAAAAGCTAATATCCTTGGCTCCTTAGAGTCAGGAAACACTGATCTTCACCAAGAACATCCGGGCATTTTTTTTCTCCCAACTACTTCTCCTATGTTCCCAGAATTCCTCTTTAAAGGGCTTTGAGAACTGGGCAAGTCAGGAGGGGTGGAAGGTTTGAGAACAAGGACAGAAGTTTGCATGCCACAGGGCTAAGCTGTGAGCACTCAGGAGGCCAGCCAAGGAAGGAGGAAGCAGAGCTAGGAAAGAAAATGGGAGCATGGAGGAAAGTTAAAGATGCTTCCTGATGCATAGGTGGAATGAGGAGTCAGTGAATGTGAATAAGACATCACTTGGTCCAAGAAAACAGGCCAGTCAGACAACAGTACAGGGGTCGCAGGGGGCTGGGGGCAGACGGTGTCTATTCCCAGTAGAATTCTGGTGGAGCTTGCCTCATTACAGTGAGTGGGACAAAAAGGCTTTGCAAGGACCTGCATCCTGTTCCCACAGGGAGCCTCTAAGCAGTCTGATGGCCTAGACTTCTCAAAGTAAGGCCTGACCATCTAGAAAATGGAGATATTCCCCAGTCAGGTCAGGATATGGTATCTCAGTGAGAAGAAAAGCCATACTGTGGATCTAAAGCTGAGCCTCATTTATCAATTAAGTTTTAGAATATATAAGATGTGTTTGTAATCAGATTTTTTATATATAAGTGTGTATACAGAAATCTACAGGATCAATATAAGTGTGTATGTGTAAACTAAGTATAATATTTTATATACAGTGATAACAATCACAGAGAATACTGGAAACAATATCTACAGCTACTAATAGAGCAAAAATGTAGTAATAAAGAGTGAGAGGTTAAAAAAAAAAAAAACCCTTGGTATGATATGCACTGTTGAAGGCATAGAACAAAGGAGGAATTACAAAATATAGCCTGGGGGTCCAGTTCAGCTCACCATTTTTTTATCAAGCAGTCCTTGGACTAACCATGTGATTTACATTTTTAAATGGTGAGGTTAAGAAGGCCAAAGAACACCACTTTATGGCATGTGAAAAGTATTCCAAGTTCAGACATCTGTGTCAGTAAATAAGACAGTACTGGAGCCCTGATTTACACTTATGGTGGCTTGTGTGTAGCCACGGCAGAAGGAGCACAGACAACAGGGACTGCAGGAGGTGCGAATCCTACATTTGTACTGCTTGGTACTGTGCAAGAAGGTTTGAAGGTCTCTGGATTAGATTTATGCCACTGCCTTTCACCCACCACCTCTTTTAAGCTCAACACAGCCCTGACCTCCTAGCCCTACAGACTGTGCCCGGGAGTGTCTGCTGGCCCAGGGTGTGCACCGCATCTACTGGCGCTATGTCTGCATCCTGTGACATGCAGAGGGGGGCAGTTCTCCATGTGGATGCGGACTGATAGGCACTGCTTGCTAACTCCCCACAGAGAGCTGAAATAACTGTCTTCCCCAGAGTGCGTCTTCCTCCTCTCCGGTGCAAACGCACGTGCTGTTTGCAAAGTCCTAACAATTCAAACAATAATGGAAGGGAATCTCACCCATTTTATTGCCATAGTTACCGAGATTGCAAGTTTAGATGCCGTATTAGCAGTAAGTGCACGGTAATAATAGAAGTCAGGGGGGAGGGAACAAAAAGGATTCTAGCTCCTGTTTCTCCCAGCAGCATCCTTCAGGGCAAATATACCAGAGACAGTTTGCATTAAATTGCTAAGTTGGCGATTTTCTTTAAAAAAAAAAAAATCCAAATAATTGCTTTAAAATCTCTGTCTTCCCCTGACTGATTAACCCTCACGCAGCCTACCTCATCCTGAAACAATGAAAAGGAGGTTAAGAGAAAAATAAGTGGCCAGGGTTACCATGGAAACAAAAGTGGAAGGCAAGTGAAAGTCAATTTAAGGTTTAAATGCATATGAAGCAGATGTACATGTGTGGACCTATTTGCATATAGATATCTATCTTCCCTTCTCTCTGCTATCCATAATGTGTTCTTCCTTCAGAGTCCATCTGAGGGAGGACCTTCCCCCTCCAGGGAGAATGTCCTGACAATTTCAAGCCCCAGTAATCTCTTCCTTCAAGAACTTCATTTGAACTGCAGTCTGGACACAGGAATTGACCTCTTAATAGAGCCTGCTCTGGTAAGCAATTGTTAAAACCTTCCAGGCCACTGAAGGCTCTGTGGTAGCCTGTCTCTGTGCCTTTGCTCTTGCTGTGCCTGCCACCTGGAATGTCCTTACCCCTCCCTTCACTTTATGGTGCCCATTACACCCCAACTCTGCATGTTGATAACAGTTTCCCTACAGTACTTCAACCCCCTTGTGACCCTCAGGCTCCTCATACTGAGTTAGAAATGCCTCTTTAGTCATCTGAATAGCCCACCATACCTCCCCTTACCTCACCAAGTTGTAATTGCTGCTTACTAGAAGATCATCCCTTTCTAGATCCCGAAACATAGGCAGGCAAGGTCCGGGTTTTACTTAGTGTATCCTCATTGCTAATGAAGGAATACTAGAATAAATAATTCAAATCAGACAAGGGTGGTCAAAACATCCATTTCCATATACCAAGAACAGCTGCTAAATCTTATTATTGTTGCTTCTAATTATTATGATTATCTTCAAACATACATTTTGCAGCTTCCTCTGTTGATTCTAAGAGGAATCTTGAATGTATGAGGCAAGTACAGCAAGTGAGATAGAGAAGGCTGGGATGTGGGAAGCTTCATCATATGAAAACATGAGTCAAGGCTCTTGAAACCTCTGAGGCAGATAAAATCTTCAGGTCTACTCCACTAAATTTATTTCTCAGAAGCAAGTGTTGGGGCAGAACATTTTCTGGAGGGCAGGTTAGGGGAAACAAATAAAAGTTATAGAGCAGAATTTACGTTTCGTAAGACATGCAGAGCTCACTATTAGAGGACGCTTTCACATGAGATTAAAGAGACCCCAAACACAGAAAGCGTCAAGTGGGCCTTGCATGTGTATATACCGCAAGATATCAGGGAATAAAAGGGATGGTGTATGTTTAGCATATTGTAAAGAGGAAAGTGGAGCTCGAGGTGATAGAGGCCACCAGAAGTCATAAGGACTATGCAGAGCTGAGTGGCAGAATTGGTAGCCTAACTCCTCGTGGTCACCTGAGTTGAAGCACAGATGCTTTATCTTGCATTGACAATTCTTCAGCAGAAGCTGGGGCCATGGGAGAACCTGGTGGAGAGTATGACATAGCCATTGCTACACTCTTTGAAGTTTACTCTATTGGCCACAAAGAGGATGGAATGGAGGGACAAGCCTCAAAGATATTGTGTCATAATAGCCCCGGTGAAGAGGTCTGAATGAAGGTAGGAGCAGCGGCAGAGATGAAGAGCAGCGATTTTAGAGACGTAGTATCAAAGCAGAAGAGATAGACTGTGTCAACTGTCCCTTCCAATGAGGTTACCTTCACTGCGTCTGCTCTCCTGGAAAACAAACCAGCCTTCCCTGTTTGCAAGAGCAGGCTGTCTCAAGCTGCCACAGGGCTTCGAAGGTTGCAGTCACCTTGAGTGGATTCCCCACACAGCTCAGCGAGAAGCAGAGCCTTTCCTCTGCTGCTCTGTCAGCTCCACTTTGCATCAAAAGTGCTTTGTATGTCACCAAGTTATTAAAGTTGTGGATTGCAGTGCTGTGTCAGGCAATGTGCTGAAAGTGGGTCAGCGAGGGCTGCCTCTCAGGCAAGTCATGAGCTCCTGGTGTCCCTGCACGCCAGCCTTGGTTGAAAAGATACCTTGGCTGCCTCTCCCAGGGCATCCTGCAGAGGCGGACATAATAACCCTAGAGCTTGGTCTTTCTATTCAGCCGCTCTGGTTGTAAATAATTCCCTACAAGAAGGTTTGAAAGGGCCTTGTCTGTTCTCTCAGTTGCTCTTTGTGCTCACAGGGATGGAAAAGGCTGAGTGCTTCAGGTCTCTTTTGAATCCTTCATTTTCAAACACAATGACTGTGAGAAAGGAGGAATCAGCGATTTGAAATCTTTGGCATCCACATTTCCCTTCTGCTGCTCCAGGGAGCCCAAGGTCAAAGGGCACCAAGTCAGCACATACAGAGAAATGAGGTCCAGCAGGTGAGGAAGAGAAACAAAGCTCCCTGTGGAGGGAATGGTTGTGCACCAGGAGAGTCAAGCAGGTGCACATTCAGGATGCAAAGAATGTAGAATTCCTCTCAGGCCTATGCAGAGACAGAGGGGACAACTTTAATTCAGTTCAATTCACTTTAGCTCAATTCAGTCCAATCCAATACATACTTCCAGAATTTAAAATGCAGCAATTTTGAGATATTTTAATGATCAAAACAAGCAAGACAAAAATGTCTATCGTCATAAAATATGCTCATAAAATCTATAATATAACATGATAAGAAAGATAATAAATGATGTACAGAGTAAATAATTAATAGTATAAGTTATATGGTATGCTGAAAAGTGATCAATTACAGAAACATTTATCATATTCTGTGAAGACCTCATGGGTGAAAAATCTATGAAAATTTTGTGGAGAAAAAGGAACAGAAATGCCAAGAGTTAAATTTATAATTTTTAAGAGGATATATAGGATTGGCCTTGTTCAATGGGTAATCCATAGAGAAGAAAATAAAGCAAGTAGAGAATGAGCCAAGAGGAGCTGGGTTCCTTAAAGAAGTGTGCTGCATGGAAAGGGAAGCGTCCCTTAGGCCCCTGTGTGTCCAGCAGGTCCAAGACACTACCAGAAGGATTTTGACTTTGGACACTTGTAGCTAGGAAGAAGAAAAGAAAGAAGTTAAGTCTGGGTAAGAGCAAGCAGAGCCTGATCTATTCACAGAAAGAGTTGTGCTTACACCAAGAGCGATATCGATGAGCTGGGCAGCTAGTGCACGCCTGCATCTCAGCATGCAGGAGATTGAGGCAGGAGGAGCGCCATGAGTTTGAGGCCAGCCTAGACTACATAGTGAGACCTTTTCTGAAAAAAAAAATATAAAAGCAAAACCAAACCAAAAAAAAAAAAAGAATGATATTGGTAGTCCTTGCCCATGATAATCAGCTCTTGGGATAAGGTGGAAGCATCTTCTAGAAAGGACAATCTAGAACAGTGATTTTCCGCTCAAGGATGACTTTTATTTCCAATGACTGGAGACATGTTAGTTTGTCTCATCTAGACAGGTGTGCTACCACAGTCCACTGAATGAAGTCTAGGATATTCTCTTACATATGCTACAACAAAACGGGCAGTCTTCCATACTGGAGAACTCTCTAGTATAAATGATAGTAGTGCTGAGGTTGATAAACCCTGATCTAGTAGCAAGTCAAGCTTCAGCTGGCTGCCAGCTTACCTGTCATCTGAGTAAAATATGCCAGCCAACATGCTTTAGCAGACCAAGTTTCCCATCAGGTACAATGGGTAAATCCAACTGTCCATGTAGAAAGTTACAAGTTCAAAGTTTTCTATTAAACTTTAAAAATATTTCATGGTGTATTATATTTCCCTCTATACTAATTATATATAATAGATAATATATATATTGATATTGATATTCACATGTGCCAAGGTGCCAGAATTCTTCATGTGGCCCTGGAACCTTGAAGCCATGTTGGTTGGCTCTTTAAATTAAAACAACTCTTGCCCAACCAGCCCCACCCCCCTGGCATGCTGAGCTGGTCACTGAGACCAAACATGGAGGTGCACACCTGTAATCCCAGCGCTGGGGAGACTGAAAACAGGAGGATCACTATGAGTCTGAGCAACCTAGTAAGACCCTGTACCAAATACTACATAAATAAGAACAGTTCTGATTTTCTGGATAGAAGCTTTGTTTCCAGGTTTAAACCTTAAACTAGACATGCCATCTTTCCTTTTTTTAGGTAAGCAGAGTTAGAAATGTAATGTACTACTAAGTTCAGTGAAAAGCAGTCACTTTTGTAAAATTGTGGAACACTGTCAAAGTAGGAACATCTTCCAAGGTCATCCGCTCTTCATCTTCTAAGATAAGGAAATATCTTGTATGTCATGTTAGTGTACATTGATCAGGAGGAAAAACTGACTAATTTGCATTAAAGTCAGAAAAGGCTATTGTCTTAATCGTTTTGCTAGCTTTCATTTTTGAATCTCATATTTGGTTTATCCCAGTTTCCTCAAAACTTGGCTCATAAGATTTGATGAGAAAAGAAAATTTTTAAAAAGCCATGCAATTCTTTGTAACACTGTTTAGTTTTCAAATTTCTTTAATAAGCTAATTTTCTTGACCTTTACAATAAAACTGTGAAAAAGAGAAAAGGAAATTTTTATCACAATGCTTTCTGATATGCAAAAAGTGGAGACTGAGGGTCCACATGGCTTGTTACCGAGACAATAAAAGAATCACGGAGCAGAATTCCAAGTCCTTGACTTCTCATTTAGCGATGTCTTTCACGACATCACTTTTCGTTATTCTCAGTAAGTCACACGGTTCTTAGTACAGAGTTCAAATTCAGCCAGGGAATATTCAACGTAGAGTTGAACCATTCTGCTTTGTAGATTAAATCATGTTCTTGGAAATATAGGTAACCATGTGATGCATCTTAGTAGCTAATACTGCTCTTACCCACAAAAGTGTCAGGAAAGAACAGAAAGAGAGAGATACTGTAAGTTCTGTTCACTTTATAGAGAAAACTCCCATTGTACTTCAGTGTTTCCCCTGTGTCATTTTCATAAATATGAGAAAATAACTAGAACTATAAGGAAATCAAATGAAAGATGATACAATGTCAAGACTCCAATTTGTCCAGAAATTACTGTTTGAATGAACCAGATAAACCTAGTTACCTAGGGACTTGTTTGCCTTCCTGTCCTATGCTGCTCTTGTGGGGGCTGGATCTACTTAACTGTATGCTCACACTCTGATTCACTTCTCACTTAGGGACAAATCTCATGCCCCGTCTGTAGAAATTTGATAGGTACAGAAGTAGCAACTCAGGACTTCCACAACAAGTTGGTCAGACTGCAGGGCCAAGTCTGGCCTGAGGTTGCTCCTTAACTGTCCTTTGGAATGCCCATGGTGGGTAGACTATTTGCAAGACTTTAGTTTTTGCCATCATTCCTGCATTCATTCATTCATGCATCCATCCATCCACCTATTTGTTCATTAAATATATATATTCAGGTCTTATCATTTCCCCTCATTCTTGTTCACTTAAACATCATGCTGAACACTTGAGATAAAAGAACAGTTAGCCTTTAGTTTAGGCTGAGATGCAAAGAGTGTACCTAAAAATAAACTGACAGCTCCAGAATAAGGCAAGTAGCCATTTAAGACAGAATCAGATAGAGTCTCCTATAGAGAAGAGATGAGGAAAGTCTGATTCTGTCTAGAACAACAGGGTGACTGGAGACAGCTTTGCAACAGCTACCAACAGAGAATCTTGAAGGCTACATAAGGGATGAAGTGAAAGAAAATCCTAAGCATAAAAGAAGAGCATGAGCAAAGCCAGACACGAATAAGAGTCTGTGTTGTATCTCAAAAAAAGAAGAAGGAGGAGGAGGAGGAGGAGGAGGAGGAGGAGGAGGAGGAGGAGAAGGAGAAGGAG
>NDGM011248932.1:336-12840 GCA_002564305.1 Octomys mimax
TGTGTGTGTGTGTGTGTGTGTGTGTGTGTGTGTGTCAGAACCTAAGGAAAACGCCTCATGGCAGGCTGAGGAGGACCTGCTCCAAGGCTGGCATAAGTGCTTCCCACCAGAAGTGCTACTGTTATGATGTGGCTGTTTTCTGCCTCTCCCTCTGGAACGGCTCCAGATGTGCGCTTTCATATGTCCTGGGCAGAACCTATTGTGTGCCATCAAAACAAGTTTGAGTTGCAGGTGACAAGACTCTCAGCTGGGATGCTGAGGCCAGGATTCACTGCCCTCCACCGCTTTAGTTAGGCCAGGTGAGACCTGGCGCGGGGCGCTCTCCACTCTGCCCGGAGCCACGCCTCTGCTCCCTGCTCCCTGCTCCATGCACACGGTGCCTTCCGCTGTGTTGCTGACAGCATTCTTTGGTTGTGGCCTCTCTCATAGCCAAAACCTCTCACTACTCAAGAATGTCAGAAAGCAGCCTAGATTTACTTAAAATACTTTGGGACACAAAATATGCGAAAATTGAGGAAGTCGCCGAGGAGCACTTGTCTAGCTTTCAGCTGATGATTTGACTTGGAAAGCGTCTGCGGCCCTGCTTTGGCTGGGAGGGCGCGCCTAGAGGCCAGCAGAGAGGCCTCTCACTTTAGGACTTGCAGTTTTTGTTTCATTCATCTCGATGGCCAGGATGACTTTTAGGTTGAGATACTGAGAGCTTTGTCGTTGTTTTGTTGTTGCTGTGATTGTTGTTGTTGATTTGGCTTTTGTTAGCTTTTGATCTGGCTTTAAAGGGCTTTTTGCTTTTGTTTTGCTTTCTTTCTGCTACTGTGTTGCCTGTACCGTAAACAATCTTAGTACTGAGGTTGAAGGAAAAAATGCAATAAAGCTTTGAGAATGAAAATTGCCCTAATGTTTCACTAGAGGTTCGGCCTATTAATGACAAGAAGACAAAACCCAACCGTTTATTCTTCCTGCATCCAGCAATATTTTCAGCTTACCACATATCTTTTGCACATGGATGTGATTTTTGCCCCAATGAAAAATATATGGTAAGAAGAAGAATGGCCGCAATTAACTAAAATAAAAGAGCAAACTACAGCATGTGCTCCGTGGAGCGCTGAAGGCAAAAGGGCTCTTTGTGAAGAGACATGGCTCCAGGAAAATTCCTTCCCCTAACCATGATGCATTTGTTTCTATTCTGCATTGTGAACCTCCACGAAAATAGAAACTTTATGTTTAATTGATTTATTTGTAATGAATCTGGCTCAGAGTACAGACTCTTTGAAGCTGATTGATCACGGCAACAAGCGTAAGATTCCATACCACAACAACCCTTTTTGTACTAATAAACAGCAGGACAATGAAGCTCTGAGGCATGGTGCTCCCCTTCACATTAGAGTGAGGATTTGCAGCTTAAGTATGTGAGGGACATAGTTTATGTGCTCCCAAGGAGCAGACATAATGAACTATTTCTTTTAATGGCAGATTATCCCTGTTTCTATTTCCTGGAGTGAAGACCTCGCAAATTGATATATCTGTCCTCTGAGGTTTTCAGAGAGGCATTATGGCATTTTAAAATATTAATATGAGGGTACATTTAGCTGAAAGTAGCTAGTCTAGGAGTCTCTTGTGGCTGCGATGCAGGTCACCAGAGACCTCCTGTCTCTCAAGGCAAATGATTTACTCTAAGTGTGTCATTAAGATACACTTTTTGGGAATTTATGATGGTGCTTTCTCACCAAGTTATACCTTTTCCATAAAAATTTAAGTATTTCATGCGATTTTCCCTCACTCATATTCCTTAAAAACCTGGTCAGTGTCACAAGCAAATTGTAAGTGCCACCTCCCTCGCTGCCACCGTGGGTCCGGGCTGGACGCTGATTAGCTAGGACTGGATGTCACATCTCCTTACAGTGTCACAGAGCAGAAGACCGTCCTGGGAGATCTGGAAGGAACAGCAGTCTTCCCTCCGACAGGGAGCAGGAGGGGGAGGAGAAGAGCCCGGGCTCCACGGTGGGCGATGCTCAGAGAAAAACACTAGGCAGACAGATAGGTGCCAAGGAAACCGTGTGGGGCCTTTCTTGGGACCGTTCATTTAAAAAAAAACTTTCGTATTTTTGATGTTTTCTTTCAAATAATTGATAGCATCCTGGTCCTTCAGATTTTAAGAAATAGCAAGATAGTTAAACATACTCAAGGCAGAGACAAAGACTCAACCCCATGCTTGCTTGTGTTGTTCATTATTTATAATAATCATCAGATATCCAGGCCCTGAAATCTGACTTGATATCAAAAGGAAAACTTGCAGCAACACAGATGGGGCTGCAGTGTCGTGGTGTTGCGGCACTCCTGAGGTGACCACACTGTAGTCTAGCATCCAAAGAATCCCACCAAATACGTTACTCTTCAGTGCGTGTCTGCGTGCTTGTGTCTGTGTGTGTGCGCACGCGCGTGTGCGCACGTGTGTGTGTCATAAGCAGGCCTCAGTTCCTAGACTCTGCAGTTACATCTCCGAGGAAAGCACCCTGTTCTATCACACTGTTCATTTAGGTGCTGGGATATTGCAATAAAAGCTGGGACCAGACATCTCTGATCTTTGCGTGACCCTGGAGGTTTTTTTGAAACTTCTCGTCTAGAGATATGAGCTCATATAAAGGTTAGACACAAAGAGGTAAATGTCTAAACTAGTACGGAAGACTCCACATTACAAAGTCCTCTTTTTTTTCTAACAGGGGACAAGCCATTTGATTAATGTATTTGGATTAGAAATCCATTGTCAGCCAGAACAAAGCTAATATAACATCACAGCAGTGACCATCACACTCCCGGGTGACTCCACGGGACGCCAGGGAGGGGCCATCTTCCTACTAACAGCCAGTAAGAGCAGAGCAGCTGGGGAGTGCATCAGGGACGGCTCCTCTGCAACTCGCTCAGGGCAGTCGCGGGGCTCTGCCAGCCGCGGCCCTACATGCCGCTTTCCAGGAAGGACTGCAGGCTTCCTTGGGTGGGCAGATGACGGTGACTATATATTCTGAAAGCGTATTTTAACTTATTTATAACTTGATGTAAGAATGAGGAATGTAGAGGAAAGTAATCTTACTAAACTACAAACCTTATCTCGTCTATCTTAATGACCCTAGTTGAAATTATTCATATGGGAGATAGGATATATAAACACCACCTATCTATCTATCTATCTATCTATCTATCTATCTATCTATCTGTGCGGAGAGGGAGAAACAGAGAAGGAAGGAGCGAGGGGGAGAGAGAGAGAGAGAACTGTATGACACAGTGACACCCTTTCCTTTACACAGAGACTGGCTTTCTCTTATAACAGTGACTACAATTGTATTTTAAGGGTATTTTGGGCCCGGGGAGATAGCTCAGTAGGATAAGTGCTTGCTTGGCAAGCACAGGGTCCTGAGTTCAATCCCCAGTACNCAAAAAAAAAAAAAAAAAAAAAAAAAGAGTATTTCTAAACAAACATTACTTTGGCTAGATTGCTCAAGTGATTCATATTTAAATTTTTAATTAAGGCTAATGCAATTTTAGGAAAACAAAGGTATATGTATGTCAAAATCTGAGCCACTGGTTCTCAGCCATGGGCAGTGCTTGCAAAGAGCTGTCAGCTTCGACTTCACTACCCAAACTTTACTACTTTCTGTCTAGACCAGATTTATCTAAAATTTTAATGATAAAAACTTTGTATTTATGTGCTAATTCTCATTTGGAGAATTCCAAAAGCTTCACAGACATTACCTCACCCAAGTGTCCACAGGGCATCTGAGGTAGAGAGGTGACAAGCGTCACACATGCAAATGATGGTATTAATGCCAGCATCTGTATAATGTGCCCTCAAAAGCACAGGGAATTCCTGTTACCTGTGCTTCTTCATTCCTCACCGGACTAAAGCATGTAGATTAAGAGCAAACACTATTGACCTAAGGTGGGTGTGATGCTCTTGTTGGTATATATGACTTCTTAAAGATGACAGGAAGTTAACGGGTGCACAGAGCCTGTGGAATTCACACAGCCTTCAGCTGGATTTGTTTGGATAATATTTATGTCTCTGGGGGCATTTCCTTAGCCCGTCCACCCCAGCAATGATGATACTGGGAAGGATTCCTTCCTTGCCTGGGAAAGCCTGCTTGTTCAGGCATCTCTTCCTTGCTCTCCACCATGCTGCATTAGGGAAGTCAGAGCACTTGGGGATGGGTCCCTGCTGGGGCCTCTCTCAGGGTTTGCTCCTGTGAAGTCCTGGAAAATTCCTGGGTTTCAGCACTCAGATAAAAGTGGGGCTAGAAGATGTGCCCTAGGTCTTAGCAAGATTGTTTGAGGGACCAAATAAAATAACAGGTAGAAGAGCAGGTACTAACTTGTAAAAGGCCCTTTACATAGACTCTGTCTATATGTGATATTGTCCTGTGTGAAGAAATCCTGCTTCTACACTGAATCTTCATGGACCTCACTTCCGCTACTGATATTATCACAGTTGATGTGCCACACTGAGCCACTGAGAATAAATAATAAGCTTTTGAAAATGGTTTTCTGATTAAAAGAGAGTGATAAGGAGCCCAAGATATTATAAGAATCAAGTGAGGTAATATACAAATACACAAATTGCTTTCAGAATTCTAGTTATTTGTGCATGATCATACTAATTCACTTGGTGTATGTTTTCTACAAAGCACTGCAAACATTTTTTCCTGTAAAAACTGTCATTTCAAAACTTGTCTGATTTTGTTTTGCATAACTAACTTTGAACTCAGTCAAGATTCACTAATATCCAAAGCAAAGTCTTTTGGAAATTTGGTTTGCCCTTTAGGGGGACCAGGGATTGAACCCAGGGCCTCGTAAACCCAAGGCCCATACTCACCCCTGAGCCCCACCCCAGGCCCTAGGTCAGGAAGTTGGTTGGTTTGGTTGAATATTTGTCTTTAGTCCCTACCATGACAGAAAATTAAAGAATGATCGTCAGCAAAAGCATACTTCTTAAATCTGTATTGCCTTTGTTTACTTTGACAACTCAATAAGAACCTGCACTACATCAAATGTAACCAGGAAAAAATATGTTTCATAATTATATTTTGTTCAAACTTCTAAAAAATAAACAGATGAACTAGTTTGAAGTTGGATGAAGTATCTTTTCTTTTTATTCTGTCTTTCTAAGAAGGTCTCTGAAGTCTCTGATTGTGGTGCTGTTTTATATCCAGAATAGACATTGAAATAAATATTATAACGTAGTTTGCCATCTCATTTTCTCTATTTTATTATAAATGTACCAGGCATTCGACTTCTACTTTTCAGTAAACTGTGTCTGGTTACTATGGATAAATCACCTGGTCTATTTGACATAAATTTGTGTGTGTGTGTGTGTGTGTGTGTATGTATGTATTTTCAGGAGACTTTCTTAAAGGACAGTTACATTCATGTCTTATAGTTAATATGTTTATGTCGTTCAACTGCATATAAAATTACTCATGAAGTGTCTAAATATAAACACTGTAAAGAACTATAAAATAATTTAAAATGATCAATTTTAACCAAAACTAAAAGGTCAGTGTCCTATAAACTTCCATGGGCTTAAATAATAGCATTTACTTAATTCAACATTCTGTATGCTTCAGTGAACACCTGCTTCATAACTGAAAAATTATTAAGCTGTCTAATTTTCCCCAGTGTTAGTAGATTACTTTCTTTTATTAATTAGCATATTTCATAAGAATGCTTTAGAAGAAGTGAAGTGAGAGAATGTCAAAATTGAAACAAAATTAAAGGCTACAATTATAAGACAGGGTACCTTCACTTTTATTTGAGCGTATTAATATTGTTGATGACTGTTACTGGGAATCTACAAAGTAAATAGAACATCAGTCTCCTTTATCGTGACTGTTGACCTACTAAGTCGAAGTGGACGGCACAGCCCCTACTGCGGGATTTAGACATCGCTGTGTTTACATTTGAAACATCTAAATCTACTGCCTGTTCTCTTGACCAAAAATCTACATGATTCATACCCCTTTTAGATAGTGACCTAAAAGTAACACAAAAGAAGCAATTATAGTCATTATTGGTAAATGGGTCCTCATGAATTATACCTGAACTTCCTGGAATTAAATTGTTAAACAAGAATGATTTAAGTTAATTCCCAATCAAATGAAACAAATGATGACTTCAACTGATGGATGTCTTGTCACCCTTCCGTGCCTCATAGTTACTCTGGATCCAAATCAGGAAAAACATGTTTCAGTCCATTTTCTCATACTGAGGAAAGCACTCACTTATAAAGAGGGTGAGGATACAGTGTAGAAATTTCTGTTGAGTTCTGAGCATGCTAAATCAATGTGATCCAAAAGAAAACCCTGACCACGTTTATCTGTCATCTTGGCTTTACAAAGAACGCCAGAGACAAATGTTCACGTGGACAAAAATAACTTCTTTATTCATAAGAAAGGGATGTGGGTGGGGCCACACACCCACAGATCAAAGAGGAGCTGACATCTACAGCTTATTCATAAATCTTATAATTTGGTAAAGAGAAATATTTCTTCCAAAGGACTTCAGACACTAATTCCAGAATCATTACATGATAGATAAGGACCCTTGGAAGTATCAAGTGGCCACAGAATAAATATCATAGGAAGAGTGACAGTACCCTAGTAATGTACTCATCAGACATTCTAAAATACAACTCGGGGGAAAAAATCTTAGGACATTAATTCTCCAGAATCTGTGCCCAGGCAGGGTCCCCTGAGAGCACAGCAACTAGGTCACTTTTTCTCATACTGTTTACATTAACGAAAGGATAGGGTTGCATTAGCATAGGAGAAAGTCAGTATTGATTTGAGAACCTAAAGCATATAATAAAACACCGACCTTTTAAACCCTTTTAAAGAAATCTAGTCATAAATAAAATTCATCTCCACTATATTTTCTTTTTCAGGAAAACAATTGATACATAATTTATCCATAAAGTATCTTCATCATTATCTTTACTGATCACTACCCGAACATCCTAGCCATACCAACATTATGGACTACAGATTGCATGCGTCTACCCTTCTAAAAGGGTGCAGTGTACAATACACTGTGTGCCTGCTTTATTTATAGCACAATCTATAAGGGCAACTTTTAATAGTTCCACATGAGCTGAGTGCTAAAAGACAGAGATGACAAATGTTAGTATTATTGTAGCCATGATAAAAATAAAATCAATAATTGCACTTTTGGAATTGGGAAAAATAGCATTGAACTATTCCAGGTCATGTCATGTTCATTTATCTCATCTATTTCTGCCAAAAAAAAAAAAAACCACACACACACACCATAGGCAGGCTAATGATATTGATGTTCTACAACTATAAATAATCACTAAGTCATTTGATTAATTTTTATTTAACTGCATAAAAATACAGTGATGTTTGCAATACCAATACTGTAGACACCCACATGAATTTAAACCCCTGGCACTCCTCTACACTGGTCACTAAGTGAGGCCCACAGACTTAAAGAAGATCATGTGCTCTAAGAATTCACAGCCCCATTGCTACAGGTGATACTGAAGCAGGCATTTGAACCAAGCTGTGCAGTAGGTGGCTTTCTTTCGCTCTTCAGCTTGTCCTTTGCTCCTGGAAGTCACGTCCTTACTCAGAAAAGCCTATTGGCTCTGTTTTCAGAATGTGTCTACAATTTATTTCCACTTTCACTTATGTCATCTTCGATAATCATCACCAAATCCTACCTGTGTTATTGAGATAATTTTTATCTGAGGTAAGGGGATATTTACTATTTCATTTTACTTTACTTCACTTTGTTTTGCTTTATTTTATTTCATTTTATTTTACCAGTATGTGTTTGTGGTGCTGAAGTTTACATTCATCTTGGCACATGCATGCCCTCAAGGTACCTTAATCCTTTCTGTTTCCCTTCCCCAGCTTATCCACCTCCCTCCCACCCCTCCACCTCTACATCTTCTTTCCCTTTTCATGGTTTTTGTTATTATTACTTCAGTTAAGGGGTTTTTTTTTTAATGTATTTGGTACATGGTCTGCAGGGTCTGCAGGGTCTCACTATGGAGACTGGACTCATAGTGATTTTCCTGTTTTCAGCCTCCCAAGCGCTGGGATCACAGGTGTGCGCCACCACGCCAAGTCTTGTTGTTATCGTTTGCTTTTGTTTTTGTTTTTACTTTTTTTTTTTTTTTTTGTATTTTAGGGAATGTCTACAGGGTATTCAGGGTCTCACTGCTAGGTCGGACTCGTAGTGATCCACCTGTTTACAGCCTCCCGAGAGCTGGGATTACAGGCACGCGCCACCACACTCAGTGTGGTCTAATTTCACTTTAGCACATGGTGAGAGATGTGGGACTAGCTAGCATCAGTCCTCTGCGTGTCTGTGGCCAGGTTTCCCAGCATCGTTCGTTAAAGAAACCATCTTTCCCACATATTTCTATCCCCCGTGTGAAAGAACACACAGCTCAGTGGGTCTGGGGTTGCCCTTGCGCCTTCTGTTGTTTTTCATTGGCTCACTGTTGTTTATTTTGTGTTGTTCTGTTAGTACCGGCCACTTTGATCACTGTGCCTTTGTAGAGTGACATGAAGTTAGGCATTGTGATGCCCTCTGCCGTACCTCTTGCTGCTCCGGATTGCTTTTGCTATCCTCACCCACTCTTGTCTGGCTTCTTTTTAATTTTAAGACTGCTTTCTCCAGTTCTGCAGAGCATCCTTTAAGTGTTTTGACTGGGATTGCATTAATCTCTTCACCAGTTTGGGAAACGTGACCGTTCTGATATTGGCTCTCCCTAGCCAGGCACGGGGAGCGTCTTCCCATCTTCTGATGCTCTCTTCTGTCTCTTTTTCACTGTACTATAGTTTTACAGTACTGGCTTCGCATTGTCTTTTTTAGGTTAATTCCTGGCTAGTTAGTTTTCCGGATGCTATTGCGGATGTTGTTGTTTTCCTCACTTCTTTCTCAGTGAGTCCACCTCTGGTCCACAGGAGTGAACTGATCTTTCTGGTGGATGTTTTTAGGTCCTGATGCTGAGGATCAGGAGGATGTAAGGCCCCAGTGACACAGCACCTGGGACACAGGCTGGACCTGCAGCAAACTTCTTCGCTTGCCAGGTTACACAGGAAACAGATTGTAGGGGTCTCCTCAAGAATAAGATATGCTGCCTAAATAATCTAAAAGAAAGTCTACAGAGACCTGCCAGGTGTTGTCCTTCCTTCCCGGTGATTGGAGGTGAAGAGGGACCTTGGTGAATTTAGAGGGAACTTTCTGGTGTGCCCTGGATCATTGAAATCCTAAGTACTCTCCTGATGTTCAGAGATCGAGTGTACCTTGCCTAGTACTTACATCCCAACAAACTCTCCAGTCTGCTTGCATGTTTTTTCATCTGTTCACTTAACATAATAGCATCAATATAGCAGCTCTGTTATGTTCTACAGGATATCGAAAGGCTACTGCTACCCTTGACTACATTGCAGCGAAGGGCAGCGAGGTAACGTATTCACAGGGGAGACTTTCTCTGCCTCAAATGGGCACAAACTATTTTGTTGATCTAGGATTAAATAAACCCCTTCCTGCTGGGGATGCAAGAGAACCAGATACTACGTGACATGTTTAAGCCAAAATGCCACATCAAGCACAGCACGTCCAGTTAGAGCTTCCTTTTTGAGTTTGGGGTAGGCCGTTTTGAACTATTAGAATCCAATTGGTATGCGTAGACCTCGCTCTTGTGAACTAAAAGTGTATGTAACGAGAACTACATTCACAACCATCATGACCTGTAGGTTGTCAGTGACCTCTTCCATTCTCCCTAGCCCAATGTGATCTTTTTATTTACTCTCTGGACTGAAGGGGAGATAGTTGTATAGGCTTCCGCCTGGCCTTCTCCACAATGACAACTTATGCCACTGGCTAGGAATTAGCTAGTGTCACAGCCTTATTTACTGAATTACCTATTAGGGGGCAAAAAGAATAATCGCCACATGTCCAGGAAGCCACTAGAGTAGTTGTGACTAGGCACTAGACAAGACTTCATTAATTCCCAACACCTCCAATGCCAGTCCTCTAACAGAACGGTGCTTTTGGTCCTGGGTACCATCAGGATCAACTCAGTGGTAGCACCCAAAAGCCTTAGAAGCCTGTGTTTGCTCTGTCTTCTGTGCAAAGCTGTCTGAGCAAAGAGCCACAGGTGCACTTGGAGAAGGACCAGGAAAACCACTGCTGCATTGCAACTCCATGCTACAGGAGAATGCACGTTCCTGGGAGCCATCTTCTCCTATAATAAGTTGCTCTTACTCTAAAAATTATATCTAATCCAGAAATTGGGAAAAATGGGTGTGAATTTTTCTAGTACAGACTTGTTGATCATCAGCAAATCTTGATTTCTTTTGTTTGGATGATTGAGTTAGGTCAGGTTAGCTTCCCTCTGTTTTGTCCTAGAAACGGTGTGGGTGGCTAAGAGTCCCTGCTGCTGCTCCATCCCTGTCACACATATGATGACCGTGCTGCCCTTGCTACTGAAAGTTAAATGCTCCCACTGGTGCTGTATTATTTTGGATCTTATTATTCCTGTTGCCCTCATGGATCAGGTTCTGAAATGGTACATGCCACTCACTGTCAGCTCTGATCAGTGGATCGAAAGCACCACCGAATCGCTCAAAGATTCTCATGACTTTCTTGAGCGTGTACTCCTCGAACCCAGCAATACTGTTTCTAGAAGTTTAACCAAAAGGATAACTAGATGATTATGCAAAAGTATACATATAAAGACTTCTGGGTGGCATTGTTCGTAATAAAGACTTTTAAGATATTGTTTGGGGAACTGGCTTGAGAAACAGTATATGTATGTCAGCAGATGCTGGGTCACAGTACGCTGCTTAGACCTCACCTTGGGAGCAAGTCACTTATTTCTGCAAGGTCACTTATTTCAGCTACAGAGTTGGCTATCAAGAATATGGATGCATGTCCTTTTTCAGTGACATCCCTGACTAGTGGAGCTACCTCAGTCAAAAGTGGCCCACTTCCTGGGGCACAGCTTCCATTCGTTACACTAGTGCTGTGGGGGCCACAGGAGACATCCCTAAGGGGTCCCGCGGGGCTCCCTTAGTAGCTCAGGGTGATGCTGGCCACAACTGCATGCAGCTCTTCATTCCCTGTGGCCACGCGCTCACAGGTGTTTACAAGACTTTCTCCCATAATATTTCTGCATAGCAAGTCTCAGGCCCTGTATAGGAATCTGATACAAACAGCCACTCCACAAAAGATGAGGCCATCAGGAAAGGCAGTATTCTATTGTGTAAGTATTGACAAACTAAGGCAGTCATGACTTACTGAGAAAAGAAAGATGGGGGTGATGCATTGTAGATGACCGAATTTTACATAATATGTAGATGTGTTTGTTGAAAATATGAATGTACAATCAAACACAACCACATTTATAGATATAATTGGAATGGTGTTGGCCTAAATATTCTATAGTCTAGTCCCACAGGTAAGGACCATGGGAATTTTGTACTATTTTGCCTTGAGAATCTCCCATTATATCTCGATCATAATTCATGCTCAGATCATTCTCTTAACCAGTACTTAGGGCTCCTTAGAAGAATAGGATCAACACACAGTAGATGTGTAATTTTTCAAGGGGATCCTGCAGGCTCATGGCCACTTAGAGGCTCCGAGGCAGGACATCCCACAGTGGCCACCCGCATATTTCAGTGCCAGAGAACCCAGTAGCTACCCAGTCCAAGAATGTGAAATATCAGAACAAAAAAGATCAGGGACACAGTGCCAGTCCAAAGTAGATGGTCAAAGTCTCCCTGGAAGGCACTTTGTAAGTCTGTTGCAATACTGAAGAAATCGGAGACATTCCCACTGGCGACAGTGAGAACTGGAGCTCTTCCTGAAAGGCCAATGTTGAGCCCCCAGTGTGGTGCCATTTCCTTAGGCAATCAGACGGGGACTTGGAGGCCAGGTGACTTTACTGGACCACTTCCACCTGAAAAAGGCAGCACTTGTCTTTGTAGGAACGCATGACACCAACATGGGTTTTCCTTCCCTGCAAATGATGCTGCTGCTTAAGCTATCATCACAGACCTACAGAATACCTCATCTACTTTCATTGTATCCCACAAAAGTTGCTTCTAGCCAAGGAACACACTTTGTGGCCAGCCAAGTACAGCAATAGGCTCATACTTACAGAATCGACTGGTCTTCACCATGTTCTCTACCTTCCAAAGACAGCTGGATTGACTGGATGGTAGAACACACTTTAAAAACTATAGTTATAGTGCCATATATACCTTGCAGGGCTAGCCAAGGTTGTGCACAATGCTACATAGAATCAGAAACAATACCCAGTGTGTGGTATGGTTTCTTCCATAGCCAACATTCATGGATCCTGGAATCAAAGGGTGGAAATGGGAATGGAACCTCTTATGATTTGTGTCTAGCTGTCCCCCCAAAGCCTCATGCAGTCATGGGGTGGCTTCTAGAGTTTGTGATTAATTCATGATC
>NDGM011248933.1:2234-13669 GCA_002564305.1 Octomys mimax
AAAAAAAAAAAAAAAAAAAAAAAGTAATTACTGTGTTCATCAAATGATGTTTCCTTCTTCCATCTGTATGTTACAAACCTATCTCATTAGGTTGAGTATCCCAATAGGTTGAAATTATTTGGGCCAGCCAAATAGCTCAGAAGATTAAAGCACCTGCAAGCAGGTGCAGGGGCCAGGGGTTCAATCCCCAGGCCTTCCATCCTGGCCCTGCTCCAGGGGTGCACTGAGACAGCAATTGAGACTGGGTGTGGTGGTGCACACCTGTAATCCCAGCTCTTGGGAGGCTGTAAACAGGCTGATCACTATGAGTCCAATCTAGTAGTGAGACCCTGAACACCCTGTAGACTCTTCCCTAAAATGCAGGAAAAAAAAAAAGGAAGACATTATTTGTGTGTGTTCCCATAACTAAGCTACCTTAGAGGTAGAAGCTAAGATAACATATTGGTATCTACAATACCCACCTTAATGCCTCATACAGAGAAGATGCTTAATATTTGTTAAGTAAACTGACTAACTAAAAGTATATTCACTATTATAAAAGTCTGTCCAGTTTCTTTATAGAATCATAACAACTTTATTAAAATATTTTTTATACAATGGCTCTTAGGTTTTATTTCATTTTCATTCAGGACTCATTATTTTTCCTCTAAGCAATGCCTTGAACTATAGCAAGTAACTGAAGTCATTCACACACCCCACACACCATATCCCACTATCCCATGTTTACCTTCTTTAGATCCTAGTTTTGGTGTTAAGGATGCTAATAGTTAGGTTTGTGCATTTCACTGCATAAAGGGAAGAACTCCAAGGTATTGTTAATGAAATAAACCAAGAACTGCTATTACATGTTTTTTTGTTATGAAAACGCAAATCTTCATTATTTTATGGAATGAATACAAATGTGAAAGCATTTAGAAAATAAGTTCAAATGTGAGACATTGTGTACCAGCAAATGCAGTTTGTGGTATCACATTTTCTAAAACCATGTTAAAAAAATGCATCTAGAAAATATGGAACTACATGAAATACAAATTTTATTTGCAGAGATAACCTTATTTGTATTCTACCATCTGGAAAAAACTTCATGATAAAACTAAAACAAAATATTTTACTCAAAACTTCAAGTCAATATCTATCTGGATCTTTTATTTTTTTATTTTTCTGTATTTAAGGCAGGGTTTACAGGATATCAGTACTAGATCAGACTCCTAGTGATTCTCCTGTTTATAGCCTCACAAGCGCTGGGATTATAGGCGTGCACCACCACACCCAGTCTCAACCACCATCTCAGTGTGCCCCAGGGGTGGGGCCAGCACTATGCGCCAGGGATTGAACCCAGCTGCCGCGCTCTGCCTAAGCAGGTACTTTAGTCCATTGAGCTATCAGGCTGATCCTTCTATCTGTATCCTTAAACTCTGTGTGCTACTGTGTTAGAGGAAATAAATGTGATTATCCATTCATATTTCTTTTTAAAAAATGTATTTGGTACAAGGTCTCACTACACAGCTGGTACTCCTGTCTTCAGCCTCCCAAGCCATGGGATTACAAGCATGTGGCACTACTATGCCCTGTCTCCGAGGGCTGCTGAGCACACCGGGGGCAGGGTAGGTGTGGAATGTGGTTGTGGGGATCAAACCCCAGACCCTGAGCTTGCATAAGCAAGCACTTAGTTTGCGGAGCTATCTCGCCTGCCCTTCCACTCCGTATTTCTTTTGTTCAGCTTTTCCCAGTTGTATTAAATTTTTTTTTTTTGAGTACGAAGTGCTATACTGTGGTATACGGATTTTATTTGTATATCTGATGATTTGTAGCATGCATAGAGTACACTGGGTGATCAAAAAGGTTGCAATCATGGTAAAAGAACTTGAAGAACCAAAACAAGACAGCAAACATTTCACAGCAACTGTAGCGGAGGCCAGCTAATATGTAGTTCCATTCCTTAGGAAGTGAGGAGAACTCATCCTCTGAGTAATAAAGCATGCTGCCTTCCACCTCTGATGGAATCCAGCACTCAGACGCTTGTCTGACTGTACGCCGAGGATGCTCTAGCAGTGAGCCACTCACCAGAACGTTTATCACTGAAAATAAAACGTGTGAAATTACCAGACAGCGCCTGATAGATGTTTCCTGAGCAGAAAATGTGAAATACTTTCGTAATTGGACATCTCAATGAACACAGCGTCATTTATATGATCAAAAGTTTTCTATTCCAAACAATATATACTGTACTACACCTGCACAAATACACTCGGTAATAAGGAATTTAACATGATTTGCAACAATATAAGTGAAGTATAGCTATTTTTATTACTTCATTAAATTTATTTGATTTTTTTTTTTGTAGAACAAAGCACTGTATGGTGCCAACATATAATTTTTTTAGTTTATTGGTATGCTTTAGATATACATAGTAATCATATTCAACCAAAGGGATTTGTACCTGACTATGATATATTTTGATTCCTCTTTTGCCCCGATCTCATTTCTACCCTTCAACTCCTCTTCCTATTTACAAAGCTTTGTTTCCTTTTTTATCCTTCTTAATCATTTTCCCCTTATTTAAAAAAAAGATGAATTATTCAATGCCATGAGTATTTTACTAATCTATGGATTGCTTTGTTGATTAGAAAACAAATATTACATCATCAAAATTGTGACACTTTTAATTTTATGTAGATGTTTTACTACAACAAAAGGGACCACAGACAGACTACATGTATGCTTTCCATCCACCTGCCCTTTCCAAAAGGCATTTTGATAACTGTTAATGTTAATACTTATTATCTTAAGCTTGCTGCATTACTATGATTTCTGCAGTTTCATTTTTATTTACTTAAACTCACACATAAAAAAAACTAAGACATAGACACTTTCATTATTCTGACATTATAAATTACTGACCTTGGGAAATATTTCAAGTTGGGTGGATAATATATTAAGGAACTAGAGCTTAGATCTAGGTATCTGATGGGTATTCATGGCTCGTAACCACTGTGCTGCCTGCTATCATTTGTTTATGGAGACAAAGCTATAATACTTATACCATGTCACTTATTAAAATGAATTTTATTCTAATTCAGACAAACGAAAAATTAGTTCACACAATTAAAATACAAAAGGGCTGGACAAATAGCTCAGCAGATTAAAGTACTTGTAAACTGGCACAGGGGCTGGGGGTTTGATTTTCGGGCCTGCTCTGCTGGCCCCACCCCCCAGGGCACGCTGAGACAGCAATTGAGACTAGGCACGGTGGCCCAGCTCTTGGGAGGCTGTAAACAGGTGGATCACTACAAGTCTGACCTGGCAGTGAGACCCTGAACACACTGTAGACCCCTCCTTAAGTTAGAAAAAAAAAAAAAAAAGAAAATAGAATATAAAAATAATGCATACAGAATACAACATAAAAGCAATAAGAAATAGAGTTAATTTAATTACAATAAATGTAAATGCACCAAGCTCCTAAAAGGAAAAATGTTGATCGTTTCATTGAAAATTTAAGATAATATATTATGTTAAGATGAGATATAATTAAATCATAATGACAAAAAAAGATTGAAAAGGGTGGGACAAAAAGCATCAGGCAAATATTAACCAAAGACATGATAAACAAAAAGCCTGTGATACTGTGTTAAACAGACTTTACTATTAAAGGCCTAACTGTGGATGAAGACCTTTCAGAAATAATACTAAAAGTTTAAATTGAATAAGAACATATAATAATTCTAAACTTATATGCATTGGGTAAAATATCTCACAATTTCTGAAACAAAGATTGAGGAAATTATAAGAGGTTAGGAAACCTCCATTGTTCTGGGAGATTTTGGCATAATTACTGATGGTTCACATAGACAAAATAAAAACAAACAAAAAATCCAGATATTAGCAATTTAGACAACACAACTTGCAAGCTTAATCTGATGGATATGTGTAGAATTCTGCATCAGAAAATTCTCATGATACATACACTTTCAAAACACACAAATCATTTATCACAATTATCTACACAGTAGGCCCTGAAGCAAGAGTAAACAAATTTTAGAGACTTGGCGTTATGGATAAATATGATTTTAAAATATCTGGTATGTAGGTGCAGAAGAAAAAGTTAGTCTTTAAGCAGGGACTCCAAAAATAACAATCTCTCTTACTTTTTTTTAACGCCAATTGCAAGGGAGATAATGAACAAACACTTCTTGAATGAGTGGTTTTGTCTTTAATTTAAAGTCTAAGACATACATTTTAAAATAATATCAACTATTTACCTGGTAATTGAGTTGAAATTTCTATTAAAATATAATTTTAGTACTGAAATCTGATCCTTATTTTTTCAATGTACTTTGCCATTGACAAGTGGAATCATTAAAAATCTCTGTGTTCTAATTAATGTGTGGGTGTTTGGCAGGAATTACAGGTTATTTAATATTATGTAGTGGTTAGCAATTCAAAAGCTGTACAGTTTGAAGATTGCACTATTGGGGAAAACAATCATGAAGAAAAAAAAAACGAAAGCCTCTGTGTTTTGTGAAAAATAGAAATCACACATAAAGCACAAAACATTCAAATGCAGATTTTATGTTCCATCTACCCAACTACCTTTCCTGAAATAAGAAAGACAAAAAGGCCTGGGACATAGCTCAGTGATACAGTACCTGCCTGCAGAGGGAAGGTCCTGAGTTTGATTCCCGATACCCCCTCAAAAAGGAGACTAAATCATTTACTATGTTTGGGATACATACTAATGTATAAAGATGTTTTGGAAAATTTTTAAGAAAAAAATCTTAGCTATGAAATTAATGAAATATTACCAGTAAATAACATGAAACAATCTAATCTTACAAAATATGTAGTATTCATTTGAGTACCCTTAATATTTTGCATGAAATCTCATTTTTTATCTATTTGTTTTCAAGACTCCTTTCAGAGGTTAAATACAAGTAGTAATGCCAAAAACTATAATTGCATATTTTGATATACCAAAAAATAGTTGCATCTGTGAAATAATTTATGACTAATTTTCGACAATTATTTTGGTAGCATTTAAACAAATTTATAAAGGAAATAAACTTTCCAATGTGATGTGAAAGTAATTAAGAAAACTAAGTCATAACATTGGTGTAAATTTTGGTGTTAAACATATTTCTAATAATAGAAGGAGATGAATAATTAAGAGTTTCAGGCTTCTAGTTATTCTGTCTTGTGTTTCATTGTCCATACTGCCAGCGGAATTATTCTGCCCTATATTTCATTGTTTTTGTTTAAATAAAATAAGGTAGAAATGACATTTACCAGAATCCCACTCCCCAAATAATGTTTTGTAAAAATTTCCACTACTATGTTGAAAGGTGTTATCATAGTTCATAACTGATTGTAAAAATATCAGAGTGTCTGATAGGACAATTCATCTTTCAAAACTACTGTTTTTCATCTATTAGTTTAAAGCACGATTAATATTCTTCTCATATAGCTACTACTTCTAAAGGTCACATGTGTTTTTCAACACCACACATGTAGTTAACTAAACCTGATCCTCATCGTAGGGAGATTTTAGTCTATAAATGATTCACCTAAACACTAAAGCAGGTGAAAAAAAAATCAGTACTTCAATGCGTGCATTTATGAGTGATAGAAAGCATAATATTTCAAAATGCAGGGAAATAATAGTATTTCATTCTTAATAGCCACTGGTTTTTACTTGACATTTG
Organism: Octomys mimax; assembly: GCA_002564305.1. Classification (NCBI taxonomy): domain Eukaryota; kingdom Metazoa; phylum Chordata; class Mammalia; order Rodentia; family Octodontidae; genus Octomys; species Octomys mimax. The sequence continues at coordinate 7,934 of NDGM011248933.1, forward strand.
CTACGTATTTGCTGACAGTTTTCTTATTAAATCTTTCTCTGCAAAAGTACAAACATCCTTTTGGTCAGTAAGTTCTTTTCACCACATAATTCTGAGTAGTGGAAGAAAAATAATTTTCAGATCAGCATAGAGAGTTAAAAATACTGAAGTTAAGGAAGGACATTAAGAAAGATAGAACTAGGTGTCCAAGAAAGGAGAGAGATGGCAAGAGACTAAGTATACAACTGCAAATGGAAGTAGTGTAGTAGAAAAGGAAAAACATCAAGAAAATGCATTTCACCATCTTCCTAATTTCAGTATTATACTAAATGTATAATCAAGATTTCCAGGTTCATCTCTTTTAACTAGAAATGTGCTCTACTCTTAGTTCCATTTCTAAGCCACTATAGGTATTAAACAGCAATTTACATGTGATTTGCATTTTTTTTGTACTTGTGGTTTTGGTAAGTCTTCCAAACCTAATGACTGTTCCTTTGGCCAGCAACATAAATGCTATAATCACACAATTATTGTGCTGGGAACAGTTTAATTCAGCATTTTGTTCTCAACCACAGAACAATTACTCAACAATTTCGGTTAACCAGAGTAGCTAGCTGCCTGGAGAGAAAAAGGAATATTCACAAGATCTATTGTCTTACACAAAGGCAGCTACTAGATCTGCTGGAACTTCCTGGGATTGCCCTGTTCATCTGTCTCTTCAGGATCTTTCACATTATCTCTCCTAATGACAATGAAACACTGTAGGTCTTTCTTTAAGGACTTGCTATTTGTCCAGTTCTTTTAATTATGTACATTTGCATATTTTTCAAAAGAACATGAGACTGTGGTTGTGCCTCGAAATGTAAGCCTACATATAAATGTACTTCAAAAACATTTAAAATAATGGTGGCTAATACAATGAACTGCAAACTCAGAAGTGTAGGTTTGAAAGTCTTCCTTATAGGTGTCCCATGATGCTGAAAGTGACTGTAAAGACTTTAGAACTGTGGGTCTCCTGCCTATCACTTAAACTGCATGACTTCTAACAGTGAAACTCAATGGATATCTGCTTCATCCTACATTGAAAATTTTTAAAACAGAAATTGTGGTGATTAACATAACCATGGCTGTTGAAGTTCTTTTTCTATTGTTATTTAAATATGCATTTTAATTTATTACCATAGAGAAGTAGAAGGCTGAGCAGATTACTATTAAAATATTCAGAGACATAGTTTCAAATAATTCATGTACCTGTGTAAAAATATGTGCATGTTGAAATTATCATCTTCCCTGACTATAGCTACTAAGTAAGGCAACTTTTAGACCAGCATTGATTCATATTTCATAAGTTTGGAAGCTAATGAGAAACAAAGTCATTATAATATAGTGAATGAGCCTGTGAGTAGTTTAGAGTGGTAGTAGATGAAAACAGGAAACCCTAAAATTAAGAGACCTCCTTTCCCCTCCCTCTGCTCTTTCTCCTCATCTCTTTCCTTTGTTTGCGTCTGTTCTGTTTCCTCCTTCTGTTCTACTTTTAAAGAGTAGGCAGGGACAAGAGTAGAGAAATCCCAACATAGTGAATAGCAAAAGTAGTTTTTCCATTTAAAGATATCCTGGAAACCAGGAAACAGCCCAAACATAAAGATAACCTCTTAATCAAGAAATGAGGACAGAACAGAACTGGAGAATTTTGGCAAGTTAAAAATTTTAAATTGTCTACTCACTTTTTTTTTTTTTTTTTTTTTTTTTGTGCAACTGGGGATTGAACTCCAGCCCTTGTACTTACCAGGCATGCATACTCATATTTTTAATAAATGAGTATAATGTAGTGGGATGTATTCATCACATCTTTTTTTAAATGCATAGATCACTCAATTTCTGGGAGTATATCAGATAGAAGGAAAGCTTTAAATGCACTGGTTTCTAATAATTTTCAAGCAGCAAAAGTCTTTTTCCAAACAAAAAGTCTAATTTAAGAGAACACATGATTGTAAAAGTATGGCATTAGGAGTGTCAGGTTGACCCACCCCGGTCACACCTTCCCTCTCAGAACCTTAATTCAATCCCAGCTGCCTCTTAGACCCCATGAGATCCAGTCAAAACAATTTGAATCTACTGATTTGCCACTTGATTCAATTCTTATTATTTAATACAAAAATTTGATAATAGAGTTGATATAGTTAAAAATATTATTCATAATGCAATCATGCACTCAATCACTATAGTGTCACCAAGACTATGTTATAATAATACACAAGCTTATTCCACATTGAGTATTTACATCTTCTACGTAAANAAAAAAAAAAAAAAAAATCAAGCACACAATACTCACAGAATCATGTTTTTTTTAAAGCTTGAAATTCATTTACCACATAGCATAAATCCCTGATAGGATTTCTAATTCTTCAATCCAGGTATTTAAGTGAGCTATAATTAGAGAGTGAACATTTGCAGAATAGAGTATAGTCTATAAAAAGAGGGTGCCAAAATAGTATGATGATTTTTTGAATGAAAATAACTCAACTTAGTGCAAATTTTATGCTACAAAATGAGCCAGATATTAAATTCAGAATGAAAAAAATTGGCTATATCCTTGCCACTTCCTGGTTAATTTGGCCAAGAGCCAATTTTCCAGTATTCTGACCATCCTGTAGCCCCAGTAAGTGTTTTATTTATTTATTTTTGTATTGCATAAAATATGAGCTTAAGAACGGAAAATGTGAAATGGATGACATATTTTAGAACAGCTTCTCCCAGAATACAAAAATATTCCCCAACTCAAAACTGAAACAAATAGTAGAAGTACCATGCAATGCCAATTGGCGACTCTCTAATGCCATTCAAACTTCGCAAATACTGGGCTCTCAAACGGATTTTAATTATTCAAAAGAAAACTAGGAAATGGTTCAAATATCAATTGCTTTCACAGAAATACAAATTCTGTTTCAAGAGAAACACATGACATATCTTTTCCTTATCCTATAACATTGCAGTAATTACCTGGTCAGTTGTTTCTCTGAGATGGGCAATATGAGGAAAGGGGTTTCTCTTGTACAGGCACCAAGATTTTGTTCTGCTGCTCCGAAGTTAGGCTTATTGATATATAGAATAAAAAATACACAGATATACATGTACATATATATTTTCTGTTGAAACCTGGAGGAAACAGTACCACTAAAAACATAGTTCACAGTGCCTAGGTATTTCTTTACTAGAACAAATTCCTGGGACAATTAAAAATCGGTTTCTGCTAACCAGGAAGTGGTCTCTGATATGATGTTACCACCAAGTATCACATGGACAACTACAGATCAGCTTGGTACTGAAGATTTACTTTACTGTTTGTTATTGCTTATGTGCAAAGAGATTATCTCTTGTACTGAGATTCAGAGAAACGGTTTTATGACATATAAATATTTTCATATCTGTTATAAATATGCATTAGTCAGAGCAATACCACTTAACCTCAAAAAATTGTCTGAATCTACATGTGTGGTCATTAAGAACCCAACTGGCATTTTTCAAGACAGTATTTTGTGAACATAAGGAAAATTATTTAAAATCAAAATTACTGGAGCTCCTGACCTGCATGCTGACATTCAAAAGCACTTGGAAGTTTGTGTATATGTGTGTACCATACTACAAACAATTTAAATATAAACATTAATGTAAATAAAAATATATGGAGATACACAGACACACAGAGACAAATACAATATTATACTTGGCATGGAGCTGACAACATCACTTTGCTGTTTTAAACCAACGGATCTCTAAAGGAAGACAATATTTTCAACGACTCAGGAACCCAACCAAACTTTCAATGAACAAGGAATTCATAGAATTTTAAATGCCTCCAAACCCTTAAATTATAAATTAGAGCTTGCATATTCAGAGCCTGTTTTTTAACATGAGTCACTCATTCACAGAAGCCACAGGTCCTATGGCTGGCTTATGGCAACACTCTAAATTAGTAGGCAACAATAGAGACTTTTATATGATTGCAATGGTCCATATCCAGTAAAACTGCTGAACCACAAAGAATAATGGTTTAGTCTCTAATAATTCAGAGAGAACCACTTACAGCTGTACACCACACATGACCATCTCTACGATGGCTGAAATGAAACACTGGGGACAATTTCTTCTGGTTAGTGCCAGTCTTTTTTTTTTTTTTTTTTTTAGTATTAACAGAAAGAGTTTTGTTTTCAATCAGCATGCCACTGGTGACTTTTCATGTGTTAGCCTCTGCCCTAGAATACTCTAGATAATAATATTCTTTCCATCTGTGTTTTCTATTATATCATGATAATCCTTCAAGAACAGCTGTACGTTTGGTTCCCACTCATGAACTCTGTAGATTTCTTTGGCTATGATTCTGGTGATGCTGAGCATATATCTTGCTTGCCAATAAATGCCTACATTCTCTTCTTTGGGGCTGTGACGTTGTATGGACTGACATCAGGAGTTCAACACTACAATAATACAGTTTGCATCTCAATTGTAATGTGATAGTAAGTCACCCTTAGTATGGAGCTGCACTTAGAAAATTATTTTTAAGACATATGACATTAATGACAAGTTTCTGACTATAACAGGTCATTAAATAATCAAAAAGTAACATATCCAGTTAATCAAGAGGTTTTGATACACTCACACTATTGGAAGCAACTACAAGTCATATATTTTACTTCAGCAATTTCAGCAAACAACACAGTAACCTAATTCTTCTAATGTAAAAAAAATTTCATCAGATTCATGACTGTATATTAATATAATAAATTTTAAATTATAGAATGAGAGTGGCTATAAAATTTTATGGACTCTCATATATGTAAATATTTATCAAACTTCACTTATATTTTCTACTTTTCCTTGTCCTTTATTTTCCAGTAGTTCAGCAAGTTATCAGAGATCTTTTGCTAAATAATGTCCAGGTGATTGGCAAATCTAGACCCTACCCTTGTATTTTTTTGTAGGAATAGTTATATCATTAACTAGAAGGGCTTGTTGCAATATTCCCAAATGATGTAAATACAGGTTGAGTATCATTTATCTGCAACAGTTGATTGAAGACAAGAATGCTTTGAATTTTGAATTCTTTTAGATTTTGGATTTTCTGAATACACACAGAGAGAATTTTCTGGGGATAGGACTCTAGCATAAACAAAGTGTTTATAGACCACGTGAGGTAATTTTTTACAATGTTTTAAATAATTCTAAACGTGGCATTTGTGGTATGGCATGTATGCTCAAAAAGTTTGTAACTGGACAACATTTTAAATTCTGAATTTTCACATTAGAATTTTTCTACCTGTGTCCTGCATATGTATTAGGCCAAAAGATCAATTGGGGAAGGGTCTGTGTCTTTCTTGTTTAAAATTTTATTTTTTCCATTCATATAGGAAAGAGCAGATGATCAGTAGTTAGACATAAAAGAGACTGTATGAAACATTTTTCATTTTAAGTATCTCTTTCAGAAAATTATCTGACTGAAAGTTCTTATGATTCTTTTGTTTTGTTTTGTTTTTTTCCATGGACTCTGTAATGTTGAAAGAGATTTTGTGTGTATTTTATGGTTGCTACTAAGTCAATGTCTATCTTTGTCATGGCCTTTGGAGCTTAAGTTTTGTTTTCTATTCTTTTCCCTTTCTCTCTATACTCCATCCCCTCTAGAGCATGTGTGGCCCTCTCTTAGACCAGCATGACAACAGAATTTTCCGACAGGTACAACTACACCGATAGGAGTCCCTTTTG
>NDGM011248938.1:0-10346 GCA_002564305.1 Octomys mimax
ACAATATGCAATATAACAACCATTGTTGAATTCCTATCATCTTGTTTAGTGAAATTCTGTATTCTTTCTAGGGTTTTTTTTTTTTTTACTTTTTAATTTTCTTTAAAAAATAAAGAAGGAAAATACCATGAAATTCTTAAAATAAATGATTACAGTAAAACACATTGTTATTAATCACTCTCAGAATCACTCTCTTCCTTGCCTCAACCACACTTATTGTTTATTGGACTTTCCGAAGAAGTTGTGAAAATTTTCTTTCAATTGCATTATTGTGACTGCCTCATCCTGAATTGATTCAGTATATTTATTTTTCATCATCATTTTGACTTGAGTGAAGAACCAGAAGCTGTGCAGTGCATCCTGCTGCTTTCATGAGGTTGTCTTTCTTTGGGATCTCACTTAGCAGGCAGTATTCACCATGCTTTCTCTTTAAATCACATCTCATAAGGGCATTCATGAAAGAGGACTTTCATAACTGCTTCCAAAAGTGGTAAGAATGATGAGATAATTGAATTGAAAGGGAAGATTTAGTGAGGATTAATAGAGATGTATCTTTCACCACAATAATTTAAAAAATTTAAACATTCCCCAGGTAGGTTCCTCTTCCCTTATATGTCCATTGCATGAGTCATTTTGCCGTTGTCATCTTCAGTCGCTGGGAATTTTCAGAAGATTTGTTTGAAATGATAAAAAAGCTCTCCTCCACATGGTACAATGGTGGTGGTTTCCAGGGATGAGAGTTGAGTGGAGTTGATGCAAAGCTGCTACTACTGCTAATTCAAGCTTCCTCAGGCATAGGCTCAGAGAGAGCCAAGCTTGGTGGCACAGTAGGAAACTACCCTCCAGCGAATATAACCAAAATTAGCTCAATTAACACATTGCCCTTCTTCTCCTAGCAGTAATTCCCAGCATTCTTCATGCTATAGACCTGATGATGAATTTGGGAGTGCCCATGAGGACCCTGAAGCCTAGAACTAAGTGAACCTGCCCACATATGTGGGCACTGGCTTGCTTGAATCGTCCTCAACTCAATGACCGAATGCCTTATTTTGAACACTCGAGAGTTACCCTGGCTTCACACCCTTTCATACTTACTCTTCCTTTTCTGGGATGCTGGCTCCTGCTTGCCCCACTTGAGCTGGGCTTGCTTAACCTTCCCCACACTTTGTTGCTACCTGAACGTCTTCTTTTGGGTTGGTTTCTGTCTTGTTCACATAAGTCATATATATTTTTTCCTTTTCCATTCTTTGGATATCATGTATTTGTGGTGATATTCAACTCAGGAAGAAAATGCTCCTTCTATGTGGTTAGTATTCATGGTCTGCTATTCAGAAAGTCTATATTGCTTTGTGACCGGGAGAGGATGGCTTCTGGCCCTTTTGTGCATCTGACTTGAATTTATCATCACTACATTGGCAAGGAGGTTTCTTATGATTCTCACAGATTGGAATTCTTAGGGTCTTATCTTTTTTTTTAATTCTCCCTGAGATAGGTACACTCTCTGCAGGACTTTTGTAACAAAGTTCACCGAAAATCCAAAAATATTCACTCTGCTATTCACATTTTCTTTTTTTTAAATTTTGAAAAGGAAACATCACAACCATAACTGAGGATTGTCTATCTCTGGCTACAAAGGCAGGAGAGCATAAAGTTTTTGAAGATGGAAAAATGGTTATATTGTCTAGACACATCAGAATAAGAAAAGTGCATATCTGCATCAGTATTAAAAACCCTGGCCACAAGTGCTAAGCTAGTGTTCTATTAGAATCATTGCATTTTCATCTCCCAAATGCTGAAGGTTTATGGTACATGGAGGGTGTGCTCTATTAATGCTGTCTTATCTCACCAGGAGTTTCTCACCCAAGTGTTAAAAAATGTCAATCTTTTGAAATTTTAACAGCATTTTCGATTCCAGAGACAGCCCTTATCTGGGGAATTGATTGGAAGCTTTGAACAAGAAGGTCAGGTTGCTGAGGGATGAAGCTCCACAGCAGGGACAGTAAGTAATGCAGAACAGAATTTGTGAAGGTTTAGTTTGAGTCATTGGCTGACATTATTCTCATAATACACAGAGATAAGTACCAAAAAAAACTTCTATCTTGATAACTCGGGATGTCAGCTTTTCTGAAAGACATTTGTCTTTTCAGGTGTTTGTTGATTCTTAGCATGGAAACAAACCTTCACAATGCAGCAGTCAAGATACAGTCCAGTAACAAAGCATGTTTTGGATGAATTTCAAGAGAAAAATCACTCCTGCTGTGCCGTTTGGAGGTGGAGACCCTTGGGGAGAGGGGACAAAAGGAATTGATCAGAAAGTCTCTTCAATTACTCAGGACCGTCAAGGCTATGAGGTTTTAGTTTCTGGAGTATTTTTCCCCAGAAAAGTTTTCCAGCCAATTCAGTGGTCCTCATTAATTATTTCTTTATTAAGAACTTTCATGTGCCTCTTTTTCTTTCTGAGGACAACTAATGTTTTTCTCTCTTCAAGGTCAGTGTATTTCTCATCAGGAATGCTGTAACCATGCATTCTGTCTGTATTGAACAGGACCAGATGAAAGATTCCATTTAGGCATAGAGAAGAGATCTTATAGGAGAAAATCAATTTTTGTATTCTATTTTTTCCTTGTAAAAACATGAATCTCTTCAGCCATCAAGCCAAGGAACACTTTCAGTCTTATTGCTCCCTTTCACCCTGTCTGCCTACCTAGGGTACCCAAGGGAGATTTTCAAATATGAGGTCCCAAGGTTAAGGGACACATGTGTGCAAGACATCAGCAACTACAGGAAGCATGGAGCAGAGCTGAAGGATCGCCTGTATCTTTATGGTATAATTGCGATACAGGTTGATATCATGCTTACATTCTTACATAGTGCCTTATCCAGCACAGGCATGTTGATCTGTGCTCAGTCAAGGTTACATAATCATATGGGAGCCTGTGCTAGACAAGTGGGGTCTCATCCTTAAGTGTCCTTAGATGCCCTTCAGTTAGAAGGAATCTGGTTGGTTCTCCACAGAAATGTTCATTCTCAGCCCATGAAACAGGTATTCCTTTTTAAATTTCAAATAGCCTTGAAATGAAATGAGGTCAATAGTAGAAAAAAGAAAGACCTCAAGTGAGAAATTTAGCATCAAAGAATAAAAATAGGTAACATTTATTGATTGCATAAAATGTACTTAGCCTGCTTAAAAAGAGCTCAGCTCTTTTTCTACAGTGTAGTTTTATTATGAAGTATTATCTTCATTTTAAGATAAACCAAAAGTTCATAAACAAAGTTAGTCAAGGCTATGGACAAAAAATAAAACCAGGGCCTGGTTTTAAATGTGGGATGGTCTGATTTTAGATTTCCAGATACACTACATAACATTCTTAATAAATAATTGCATTATAAAACAAGTTGAAATGAATGTTCCATTTATCACAATATTCTGTTAAATATAATCAGTCAAGCAGGCAGATTTTATAATTATAAGCCTTTGTGACCACTATTTATCACATAATGCATTGCGTTAAAACCTGTGCAGATGGTAGATTGTGAATTATAGAGTTTCTAAGTCTTAAAATCAAGCAGATCACTCTGTGAGCGATGAGAGCTGTGTTGGAGAACACTGAGTAGAATGAATACTAAGCCCAGGTTTATCAGGTGTGTAGCACCCTGGAACTTCCCAGATGTGCAGGATCCTACGACTCAGCAGGTGTGCAGCATCCTGGGACATAGCAGGTGGATAGCGTTCAGAATGTTACCAGTCTGTCCAAGCTTCAATGTCCCCATCTGCATAACAATTGCTTGTATTTATAACATGATTTATTGCTGGCAAACTATTCCTCTCTAAGTGATCTCCTTATTTGAATCTTTCTTTTTCCTTATTTGAATCTTGCTAGAAGCAGGTAAAAAGAGAATAATTAACCTAATTTTACAGGTGAGAAATAAAGTCCAAAGAGGCTGTGAGGCTGTCCAAAGGCAGACAGATGCCAAGTGGAAGAGAGAATGGTAATTCTCTTGTAAAATCAAGCACTTTACACATTTCACAGGATTATAAGTGATACAAACTGTAAACATGCTTTGCAGTCTATGAAATCCAGTAAGTATTTGCTATCCTTCTTGTCCCATGCAGTAAAGTGAGACTTTCCTTGTTGATAACTGCTGTGTTTTCTTTGATCTGGAGAATTGCTGAGTTAGAAAATAAATACAGACTCTATGTAGGATAGTGTAGATTTATAGATCATTTACCGTGATAATCTTTTACAGTAATGAAGGCACCTGAAACTTTAAATATCCTGTAGAGGATATTTAAAATTTTTAAAATTTCCATGAGTAAAATATACTTTTTGTAAAAGAAGAAGAAGAAGAAGAAGAAGAAGAAGAAGAAGAAGAAGAAGAAGACGAAGAAGAGGAGGAGGAGGAGGAGGAGCAGGAGGAGGAAAAGAGGAGGGAGAAATAAGAAGAAAAGGAGGAAGAGTTTGTGTCACTGAAGCACTTTAAAGGTATTTAGCTTTAACTTTATGAGGGCAAAGATGTTAACTTTATGGTACACAAAGATGTGTTCTGAGAAAATAAGGACTCATGCGATGCTAATAAGATGAAAAATGCAATTGGACTAGAGGAAGTAATACCTAAAAAATAAAGAAAGGAAGGACAAAAAGATCTGTTAGAACCAGAATTTCTAAAAACTAAACCCTTTATTTACTTGGGCATAGAACTGAGCTTCCAAGCACCGCAGTATGGCCCAGTGACATTACATTCTCGATCAGATGCAGATCCATAAAGGACAGCAAGCCTTAATATAAATGATCACGCACAGTGTAGAGTGTCTCTCAAAGCTGATACCTGGTTCCTCTACCAGCTTCTTTCAGAAATTTTCTGTCTTTGCTCAGCTGTTGCCAACCCAACTTCCAGCAACCGCTTAACTAGAGGAAACCTCTAGATCACAAGATGGGAGGAGGAATGACAGGCATAATTCTTCCACTAAGAGAGCATTTGTCCCAAGAAACAGTCCTCTTTTCCTCATTCCATTAAAGAGTGTTATAGCAAGATTAAAGGCTTTGAATGTTAAGCACAGTTTTTTGGTCAAAGAAATAGTAGTTAACCTTGGAACATTTTATTTAAAGACTAATGTTTAGTTCATATATAATGGGGTTCTACTTTTATCCATTAATTTGGTTCACCGACCATTTTCTGAGCAGCAATTCTGAAGCATAGCACATGGCTAGTATCATTTACAAATAATACTATGTCCTTATGTTATCATGTCCTTATGTTATCATGTGCCTCCCATTCAGGTCCTTCAGTGCACTGGACCTGCTCTTGAGTATCCAAGTCACTCACAGTACTTTATGTCTGTCTTTGGCCACAGCCGAAATGCAAGGTGGCTCCCAGAGTAGGAAAAAATAAGGCAGGTTCTAAAAGGTGAAAATACACGCACACAACCAGACAGGAAGATTTCTGAGAGAGAAGAGGGGAGCGGAGACCATCAGGGCGTGCATTGCCTGAGGCCTGCATCACTGTCCCTCTTGGAAGTTTTTGAAAAGATGCAATGTGAATCTGTAAGAGCAAAGGCCACAGAGGACTAGAAAACCTCTATAAAACCCTTGATCTTCCCGTAGACATCCCCCAACTTAAAGTTTTAAAAAATCTTTTCTTTATTTATTTGGTACAGGTTTGGACTCAGACTCGTTGTGATTTTCCTGTCTTAGCCTCCCTCCCCCCAGCACAGGGATTACAGGTGTGCACTACCACGCTCAGTTTGGGTGGCTGACATGACACTCAAAGGATTCTGGGCCGGCACAGCATGTGGTACTGGGGGTGGAGCCCCAGTCCTTGTGCTTGCCAGGCAGCCCCTTAGACTGCCAAGCTATCTCCCCAGCTGACATCCCCTGATTCATCAAGCAGGAGTTTGGTGTGCCAAGAAACTTGGAGATGAACTCCAGGCTATCAGAGTGGGGTCTTCTGAGCCACTAGCATGTCTTATAACATGTGACTGAAGCAAACAGTAAATGTTTAAAATTTTGAAAATCACAGTAGAAGGCACACTTACGTAACTCCCTCACTTCGCACTCCGGCATTCCATCATGCTTGTCGCTCTCTGAGGCGGTTCCGCAGTCCCCTCTCATGAGCGTCTTTGACCCTTGTAATGAGAAATGCGGTGAGTACTGCTGCCGAGGGTCATCCAGCAGAAAGGTGCGTTGGTAAACACACAGCGTTCCCCCACTTTGTTCTCCAGATGTGGCACCGTGAAACTTCTGGCCCTTCTCTGCAGTCAGAGTGACCGCTAGGGGTAAACGCTTGAACTGACTGGGGATTGCAAGGCAGCCATGGTGGTGCAACTAAGCACGCTTAGGAAAGAGGAGCCAGAACTGCTTTGGAAAGTGGCAAAATAATGGCAGGGGGCAGAAACTGTACTCAAAGTGAGAGGAGTATTTTACGGGGGGTTAATCAAAATGTGTCTTTTAACGTAACAAAAATTCAAAAATTTAAACATTCACCGTATTTTTTTTTTTTTTTTAAATTTGCACCGCATTGCTATGGTGTTTGGGCCCACATAGAACTGAGGTTGAGTTTAGGTTTCATTATTACTTAGCTGGGTAACTTTGGGGAGTTTCTTATGGCCTGGGAATTTACATTGTCATTTATGAGAAGACAGTAATAATGGTACTTATCACGAGGGGCACGCTGGCAAACACGTAGCAATCAAGACACTAAAGAAAAATGAAAGAGGGCGGAATTGTTGACGCATCCGCTGATTTCCTACAGGTGTTTAGTCGGACCCTGCAGACTGCGAGCTGCTACTGTGATGTCACCAAACCCGGGAAGAGATGGCAACAACAGAGGATGCCCGCTGGCTCCGATGCACCAGTGCCCGTCACCAGGTGTGGTGGGAGGGCTGAAAAGAACCGCGCTGGTTACACCAGACCGCAGGTGTGCAGTGATGCTTTCCGCCCCTCCTCACGCTCCTGGCTTCCAGCAGAGGGTCTTTCTCATAGTATTAGGCTGCTCTTCCGTGCCACTGCCTTGTGAATCGCGTACGTCCTGGGGCCGAGGCTGGATTGATTAATGCTCCTCCCTAGCTGCTGCCCGCACTCACTGAATGCGTGTGTGTTGTTTGGGAATCACAGTTAAAATCATTTATCAAAGTCAAGTTGCCTGAGCATTTTCTCTCCAGTTGAATGGCAAAACTCCATTCTTCACGGCCTGCGCTGCGGGATGGGATCAGCCCCGGGGACCTCCTTCAGCTGGAGGGTCTCAGTAGCATTTGGCAAGGAGCATCTGTCCCACTCCCAAGCAGTCCTCTAACTTCTGCAGCCAGTCTCCTGCGGCCTGCGAGGTGCTCCTGTGCGTTTCTGGCAAGCCCGTCTTTGTAGTCATCAAGCCCCTCCTTCATGTGCTCATACCTCAAGTCAGGAGGCAGGATCTTTTCCAAATATCAGTCAAGGAGAATCAGCCTGGGAGCCTCCAGTGCCTTCTGTATGTGTGTGAAGCTAAGCGGCTTTTAAAAAATGTTTATTTTTATGAGTACATCGTGGCAGCGCATAATGATTTAATTCCTTGTGGGAGATGATACCTGTACATAGCACGTCGGAATTCTGATTGCATCCTCTTTCCCTTCTCTGCCTTCCCCTCACTAGATCTCGTGGTCTGCCTCCCATTTGCAAGCGATCTATCTTATTTCCCATTAAGCCCTATGCGTAGTAGCACAATCCATAATGTCGAATTCTTGGATGCAGTCCATATATCTACATCAACAGATTGATGGATAAAAAAAATTCGGCATTTGTACACAGTGGAGTACTACTCTGGCATAAAGAAAGATAAGAGTCATTCATAAGAAAATAGATCCACTTGGAGGCCACAATATTAAGTGAAATAAAACAAACACATAAGCTTAAATATGGCACTGCTTCTTTCATTTAGGTCCTCTGGCTTTTTGTGGTATAGGAATGCTATATTTGCAGAATCAGGATGCATTTAAGTCACAGTGAAGATTGCAAATGAAAATGAAATTTGTCTCCCTGGTGTCATCTGGCTTCCCTGTGTGTCACTAGAGTGTCTACCATTTGCACAGAAGATGCTTGGAACCTTCATGCGGATTTTCTCCTCTCATTCCGAGGGGTGTTTCCTCTCATCACTTCCAAACTGGAAGTGTTTTTCATTTGCTAGGTGATAAAGGGCAGTCCAGAGCTAATCGAGTCAAATAATTCATGCTGGCTGCAGCTCCCAACACATAATTCTACTTACCCCTTATAATCTGTATTGTTGGAAATGTCTCCGAAACTTCTGAGAAATGAGTCCAGTAGACAACCGCAGGCCTTGTGGCAGGGAAAGAGAAGATGCATGGGTGACACCTATGGAAGAGTGGTGCTTGAAGGCGCAGGTGACTCCACAACAGTGCAATGTAGACATCAAACAGTGTGACAAACACTTTTCTAATGCTGCTGACCAGTGGTGACAACATGGTCTAGACCATGATTACTGAAATCTGTCAGAAACTTCCAAATTTAAAATGATTAGATTTTAGCTCCCTTAATGGGTATGGCTTAATGAATAGAGTGTGGCTTATTATGTCTTTATAGAGAGGACTGTGTTGGGCTAGAATTATTTACCAGGCTTTGAGTCCTGGGTGATTTTGTGTTGCAGTGTCTTGGACAAAAGAGAACAATAGTAGCAAACCATCATGTGCCGATTTGGTGGTAATTCTTCCTAATCTAGGAGAGTTAGCAGACTGGAGAGGGCATCTACCTTCTGCCTTTCATGGATTCCCACATTCTTCCCAATAAATGGAAGTTTGCCTTTGAAATGCTCATTAGAGCCACTGATTTCTTTTGGCCTTTTATGCCACTGGACATGCACATTTTATGAGCATTTCTTGGATTGTAGCCATGCTCTGTGTATCTTAGCTTGCTCCCTTGATGTCTCTCAGCTGATTCAGAGGAGAGGAGGCATTTATGTCTGTTCAGTGGAGGTTCTGATGAAAATGTCTTAATAGGGGTTATTTCCCAGTGCAGATTTCTCACATGGGCAGCTTCACTTGGTGATACAATCTATCAGCCAGTGATATTGATTGAGTACCTCTGTTTGTGAAGCAGCAGGCCAGGGTTGGTTCCAAGAGAAATAATGTATTATATATCTGTCAGAGGCCTTTCTGGCAAACAACAGCTCTGAGCACATCATCGTATTTTATTTTCTCTGAGACAGGTTAATGGAAATAGATTCCATTCCATTTTGCATCTATTCACACAAGTCCTAAGATAGTTCACAACTTGCTCAAGGTCAAGCAAAGAGTGATAGTGAAGGGGCTAACATCTTACGTCATAATCTAAGAGGTAAATGAAATGATCACAGAAGGCTTTCAAGTCACTGGGTAACATGATGCCTATGATTTCGTCTCTACATATTCTTGAGAGCTCGCTTCAGCAAAAACAATTTGTGCAGGGGGTAACAGATTATTGACACTATCAATCTTCAGAATGCAGGGTCAGCATTGACTTTTGACTTGGCCATTCTCAACTGCTGGGCAAAGTAAGCAGAATCACAGACAAATGTCAAGGGCTCCTCTTGTTCAATTTGTGCTCACCTATGGGGGTTCTTCAGCCACAACAAGCTGCTGTCTCGGAGCCACTCAAGAATATCACAATTTTCACTTCTCCAAGCTAAGATCTTCTGATGAGGACTCAAGAGGAGAAAGATTGCCCTTCAGTCCACTGACATGGAGGGGAGGTAGAATTTGTGTTTGGATTTATTTTTTAAGAAGCTGAAGTAGAGTTGACATAACAGCAACCACTTCCCTTGGGTACGTGCTGGGATATGGTTATCAGGAACAATCTAAGTTCTTAGAATCACTCATGAAGTATATGACTTCATCACAGCTTCCTAAAGAGACCTTAATCATTAAAAATGAGGTCATAACTCCTGCATACCAATTTAATTAGTAGTTTTTGATAGTGATAGATACCAGTTACCATGATTATATGTAGAAACAGCAAGGTGAGAGGGGAGAGATGGCAGAATCAGCCATTTCTTCCTGGGTCACATTTTCCAGATCCCTTGCATGACCAGTGATCTTTATGTGGATGCTGACATTGTGAAATTTTTCTTGGTGGATGCTGTATGTATTGCTGTAAATATCCTTCGGCTTTGATTCAGCATGTAACCGAGGTACATGAAAATTGTGTAATCCTTTGGAGTCTTACTTTTATGATTTGTTAGGTGGGATCAGAGCAGCATCATTTCCCACTAAAGCAAGAATTATTCTGAGTATTCCACCCAAGGGGCCATGAAGAATAAGATTGTCAGGGCTGGGGAGATGGCTCAGTGGAATAAGCGCTTCCCTGGCAAGTGCAAGGGCCTGAGTT
>NDGM011248942.1:5480-25485 GCA_002564305.1 Octomys mimax
AAGAAAGAAAGAAAGAAAGAAAGAAAGAAAGAAAGAAAGAAAGAAAAAAGAAAGAAAGAAAGGGAGAACCTAGAAAATCATGTTCATTTTGAAATATATCAATATTTTGCTTGGTTATATGTTTGACTTAGACACCATGTGAAACCCATGTGATTCTTCTCTTTATTACAGTTCAGGGCAGAAAGGATAATAAAGTATGAAGTTTAATATATAGAACGTAGTTAATAAAATAATGTGGTGCTTTTTCAGGTCTAAAAGGCTACTATAAATCAATGATTATCAGCTGCACAGTCTTCAGCAACCCGAGGGTTGAGGATTAAATACTGGACTGATGTGTTGATTAAAAGATGTTATGTCAGTTTTGTTTCATGTTATGCATATGTCAGAAGTGGAGAGTCTCCATGGCAACTGTAGTTGTCTAGACATTTATAGGACATTTTATATATTCATTTCAGGGCTGGCCAGATAGTTCAGTGGACTAAAGTGCCTTCTTAGAAAGGCGCAGGCACCAGAGTTCGATCCCCAGGTGCCGTGCTGTCCCTGACCCCAGGGCGCGCTGGAACTGCGACTGAGACAGTGTGGTAGTGCGTGCCTGTAATCCCAGCAGCTGGGAGGCTGAAAACAGGAAGATCACTACGAGTCCGATCTGTGTAGTGAGACCCTGTAGATCCTGCACTAAAATACACAAAAAAGGAAATATGTGCAATTCATATAGCAAGTATATGAAGAAGCAGCAATGCTGCTAACCTTCTGGTGGTGTATGTGTGTGTGTGTGTGTGTGTGTGTGTGTGTGTGTGTGTGTATGTGCACGCGTGTGCTGATCCTGTTAAGGAACACAAGGGATCCCTGCTTTTCATTCTAAAGAGTGATATTGTTTAATACTTCTAAATAATATATTATTTGGTTGAAGAAAGGTTCCAAAGTGCTATAAAATAATGGTCATAGGAAGCCTTCATAAAATGGCACTAAAACTTGTTACAATTTCATCTCCTGGCAAGGCCTATAACAGTGATTGCTCCTGAAAGCCGTCTAGGAGACAGAAGAGTCCAGAAAGGGGAGACGTGGTACTAAGTGCATGCTCTGGAGGGGGCGCTCTCAGCCTAGGGGGCTTCGGTGACAGCCAAGCAGGAGCACTGCAGGGGAGATGGCGAAGAGGAAGGTAGAAATAATGATTTTATTGCTCCCTATAGATTTGCTATTTTTTTTTCTTTTCATTTATGTATTTGGTATAGGATCTCACTACACAGCTTGGACTTGTAGTGATCCTCCTGTTTTCCCCCTCCCCAGTGCTGGGATGGATTACAGACGTGGGCCACTGCACCCCAACTTTGTCGCTGGCCCAGTGCACTCTGAGGGGAGGGCTGGTGCAGCATGTGGGACCAGGAGTCGAACCTTGGTCCATGTGCTTGCCAAAGCAGGCGCTTAGTCTGCTGAGCTATCTCGCCGCCCCTCTGAAATTGAAAATCTTTAAGGTGAGAGTAAACATCTGTTTAGGGGTAAAGTTAACCCTTGGCCTTTAGTCATTCTGCTCCTGGATCTTCCGTTTGAGGAAGACACTCTGGGCCTGGAGCCCTGCTGACTCCTAGCAATAGATACTGACACAAATGAACAAACAAACTCCCTGGTCCTCCCTCTCCCCATCTCTGCCTCAATCAGTGGCTTCCATTATGAGCATTTAATTCTGTGACAAACTCATCTCAGGTTCCTTACTTCTTAGAGCTCCCTGACACTATTTGAAAACTCTTTTGAACCCCTTACCTCATGTTTTGATCTCTGCCCGGCCTTGGCCATGTGACGCAAATACAAATATTATAGGCAGTCAGACAGGGCCAGGCCCTCCAAGGAAATACCACAGAAGACAAGGTATCTTGCAATACTGAGAGGGATGGATGCTCCTGCCGTGGGCCAGACCTAAAGACCAGAGATCAAACAAATGCCGACCTCCCTAAAGATTGGCATCCGAGATTGATCATCACCCTGAGGTAGCCAGAAGAATCATTACTCCGACTACTACTAGATGGCTACCTGATTAAAGTCTTGTTCTACATTCATGCCGACTTGCTACATGACTTGCTTCCCCATTTGGTCCTGGACTTAATCAGTTTTACCTAAGCAGTGGTGCTTGTAATCCCGTTGGGTGACCATAGTTTTGTCCCAACCCACATCCACCTAAGTGAGTTCCTGTGTTCTTTACCACCTTAGACCTGCCTCACTGCATGGTTTTACTCTATAAAAGTCCCTGGAAGAGACAGCTTCCTGGGGAACAACCTACTCCGGCCTCCCTCCTTCCCTCTCTTGGACAGGAGCTTTCTTTCTCTCAATAAGTATATTCTGCTCATAACCTCCGTTTGTTCCTAAAATTCATTCTTTGGTTTTAGAGAACACGAAGTCGTCCAGGTCAAGTCAGGAGATCATTTTTCCCTGTGTCATTTGGAGGTTCCCAGTACCATTTGGGGTCACCCACCCGAGACAAGTTTTTCTTCCTGTACCAATTTCACTTCTGCAGATCTGGTGCCTCTGCCACTTTTCTCTGGATGCTGTAGGAGACTTACCTACCTAGGCAGCACCAGACTGCTCATGTTCAAGCAGGGGTTGGGACACCACATCACATTGTGTCCCGCATTGCTCAAAGACGTCTCTGTGGCTTTCACAATGAAAAGAATCACTAAAGCACTTCAGTACTTGTGAAAATCCCTATAAATGCGCCGGAGGATAAATGTGGTCCATTTGAAAAGACTAAGAGATTATCAGAGACACTGTGGATTGTATCACATCATAGCTGTGTGTTGAAACAGGCTCTACATAGGCCTATTTAATTGCTGACCAATAATATCACTCTGTAATGTTTAAACCATAGAAGTCAGATACATTTTAGAAGAGTGCGATGCTCAAGAGAAAATATTAGAAGGAAATGAAACAAATAGCTCTAGCTAATGCCTTTCCAACAGTTTAGAAAGGCAATGTCCCTGGTAGGACAGAGAAAAGTACTTACCTTTGGTGGCTGTTTAAACTCAAAGGTTAGATGACTGATAAGAGCACATTGTCTGGAGGCTTTTGCAGTTCACATTCATGCTATCAAACTCTCTAAATTACACCAATATGCAGCTGATAAGAAGCCTAAATGGACCTTTCATATCTGAATGGCAGCCAATGCGTACACCATGTGTGGCTCTGGGACTGTTACCTATATGACTTCATTCTGATAACGTCCAGTCAAGTGACATATTGCAGAACCTGACTCCACGTTTTCACCGCTTTTATGACAAGATGTTCTGTGTGAAGTGTTAATTTTTAAACTTAGTTTTCGCTACATTGTAGTTTGGTTTGGATAGACACCTAATCAGAAGTTAATTTCAACTAAACTAGCTGTTCTGATTAGAAAGCAAACTTGACACTAAAACTCACTGTGCCTTTTCCCAATCAATCTGTTATATACTTTCAGGGTATGGCTATTGTCCTGCAGCCAGAAATCCTTCACCATTTTTGTCATTAAAATGGAGTCCTGATCAATGAAATATTTGGAAACAATTGATGCCTGTTCAGAAGCCAAAAGGAGCCAATTTTTTTCTGTTGGAAAAATTTGTGAGTTATTTACATATAATAGATTGAGAAAGGCACTGCTTTTTTTTTTTTTTTTNAAATGTCTATAAAAAGGCATTTCCTTATATGGTGGCCTATATATTCTATGACCTGAAAGGTCACGTTTGGATCATTCATTAAAAAAAAAATCAGAGTGAATATCCAAATAAAGGGAAAATGCAATTAAAAATCTCAGTCTCTATTGAGTTACTTCAGAAATAAATGTTGGCTAAGAAACTAGAACAGTATTAGAAGCTGCTGGTCTGCACATGCAAAACAAATAATTATTATATTAAAAATTACAGTTTTTAAAACGTTTGTTTCTCATCTGGCATCGAATAAAGTTTAACTGCAAGTTGTTTTATGTCATTTTCTCTGGGGATATGTTTTCAAAAAGATATGCGGGAGGCTCCTGTGTGCACACATCTCATTATTTCTCAGCAGGATTCATGTTTGTGCCTCCTACTCAAGATTGGAAATGCACACTCTGACGTCTCTGATTTAGGCTTACACTCGGCTTTTATAACAATGTAATTCTTATTTTTCTACATGGTTCTGTAGGCAGTTTCAAAATGATTTTCCAAATTGCCAAAAAAACAAACCACCCAACCAAAAACCCTTAATGACTCTCAACAGTTTCTTTGACATATTTAAGCAAAATATTCTGTTCCCTTCAACAAAAAGGCATAACATTTTGGGTTTGGGTTCGAATTACATTTGGCCAGCAGCTGCTTATAAAACTGAGCAGCAGACACTGCAACAAAAACAGATTATATGTGGATTCTATTTCTTTCCTGGACAGCCTGTCTTGTAAATATTTGCTTTTAGCTTCACCATCAGAGAGGACAGAGAGTATTAGTCTGTCTCTACAATTGAGAAAAGGCTTTGGAGTGATAAGAAAATAATCATCTAGACAGTCCCACTGTACACCTTTTTTGTTTCTTTGATTAATGTAATTATAATTATTGAAAAAAATATTGCATGTGCTGGTAAAAGAAGTCTTTTGGTAGTTATTTTCTATGCAAAAAGAGAAATTATCTCTGATTTATGTTCACTAAGTTGCAGGTCTATATGAAACTTAATCAAGGATACTTTAAATGGAACAGGAGTACAGGGTATCTGAAATTATGTTTAATGCTGTAATTCCTGAAAGAAAGGGTTTTTGAACTGTTGACAAGGGCAGCAATACTGAATCATATTTCCTGGGATTTTCTGATTACAGTTAAAACATGTCAGTGGCTTCCTGCTGCTCATGGTGTTTGGTCCTCAGCAGAGCTTACAGGGCCTGGCAGAGCTGGCTGCCTCCCAGCTCTCCGTGCTGCCTGAGCCTTGGCCACACAGGCTTTCTTCCTGTCGGCCTGTTGCCCGCAGGGGCCTCCTGGTGAGCCCTCCTGCACAGGACTCCGTGCCTTCTCCCCTGCTCCGTGGCTTCCTCCAGCCTCTGCAGAGCTGTCTCCTATCTTCCAACTCCAGCTTTAGCTCAGCGATCTTTCTTTACATCACCCTGTGTGTCTCTTGTCACACTTAGCACTGTTGTCCTTCCTTCAGAGGACAGATGCATATTTCCTGCAGTCCTTTGAGTCCACGTGGCGGGAGCTGTGTTTCTGTTCACCATGGTAATAAACCAACAGTATAGTTGGAACTGAATAGGGATCCGGATATCTGCTAATTTTCTGAAAGACGTATTTTTCTGCCATTGCATTTTATCCCATATTCCATTAAATCTAATCACACAGGTCTCATTTTCTAGCCAAGACTTCTCTTTCTTGCAGAAGAGACTATGATAAGTTATAGCAGAATGTGCACCAGCCAGTGAATTTGTCTCTGTAGGTTGTGGAGGAGCAATATATTGCTGGTGTATAATGTCCTATGACATGCTTTGTCTAGGAGAGGTGATGTTCAAAAATCAAATCTTTCTCTATACTACTCCAGTATTCCACTTTGTATAAAATAATCATAAATAACACCCTCTGAAGGCCATTTTCCCTCAAGGTAATTTGACAAACAGTGGTTTTATAGCAACAACAGAAAAGCACTGTATCATTTGATGATTCTTGCTGTCATTTCTCCAGGCAGCTATATTGTGCTAAATCCTTGATGCCTCAAGGGGCAGCCAGGAACCTTTGATGATAACCTCATGCTGTGAGAATGCCCTCCAAAATGTCCTGTCTGTGTAGTCCTCCTAAGTCCTCACTGGGGTTACTTAGCAAAGGTCATCAATTTAAAATAAATAAATAAACTGAAATGATGTCATCGGATCAAGTGAAGAGCAAGGACCTGAGTATTGTTACTAGGATGGGAGGGCTTTGCTGTTCTGGCCTACTGGCAACTCCCATTTCCACATGTCACTCTGCCAGCCTTCCTTATTGCTGTCACTGCAGTTATCAGCATGGTCCCTGCATTTCTATCTTATCTCTTACCTCTCTCCTGTCCTTATCCCTGTGGCACCGCGATGCAGGGGTTCTGGCTCTAGACTAGACTGAGCGGCTGCTTTTCTGAAACCAGCTGGATATGATCAAGACAACAGAACGGGAGCACCATGCCTTTCTCAATTAGGCCCTTATTCCCAGATTATTGTAAATTCCTCGTGTTGTCAAAAGGCCAATCACAGACACAGAAACAACGCTGTCAAAATAAAACAGAGATTGATAATTTTTATTGCTCATAAACTTGCACATCTTTAACTTTTTTTCCAAAAGAATGAGAGCCTTCCAGGCAATAAAGTGATGTAACACGCTCACACTGAACTTTAAGATGAATAACCCTTCCACTGCCTGACTTAGTGTTTTGCTGCTTCCATGCTTGTGGAAAATGGAAGGAAAGTTGTTTGTATGTTTAGAAAATTTCAAGATGGCCCCTGTCATCCAAATTAGAATTTGGCTGGTTTCCAACGTGTGTAGAGTGCTGGCCCTTTCTTTAATAAGAATAATAACAAATGCAAACCTAAAACAGTTTTGGTCTTGAGTTTGCATTCCATCCATCTTCTTTGAAATTTTAAAACATCTGGTTTTAAGAAAAAAAAATCAACTTCAACATGTTTAGAGAGAAAAAAGGCAGCCCACAAAATAAATCAGGGTCAAGTGTTGTTATTTCACGGGTAATTATAAAGCAGTCCAATTTATTAGTAAACCTTGCATTGTGCTTACTTATAGCCGCAACTGTTGCAAATGTTCTTAAGCTTTCATTGGAAAGTGACTAAATTATAGGATTTAGGAAAATAGGGGGGTCAACTATCATGGCAAAGAATGCCATGTAGACTTATCATACGTTGTTTCCCTAAGTTTTCCATCTTGCAAGTGAAATCTTGTCTTCACACAGCTTGTTTTCCCAATTAACTCATGATTTTTTACCAAGAGTTACTTGGAAACAAAAAGACGCCCACAATAAATTATTGGGAAAAAATGCTTGCTAGTTTAATTGCAGAGCAGATGGCTGGCTCAAAGGGTCGTCTTACTGTGTTTCAATAGCACGGCAAGGAAGAGGGGGACAGGTCGCAGTGGCCCCGTTACACTAACACAAACAACGTGGAGGAGGATGAGGCGCAGCTTTTGAGAAAGCTAGCTACTCTGAGATGTTAATTATGGTTCAAGAAGGCACCCCAGCCTCTCTTATGAGGCAAAAGGGCTGACAGGGGATCTTTAAACAAGTCTTCAGGAGCACAGAGATCCCGGGTAGGATGCAAACCTTTCAGACAAGACAGAGTAAGATTTAAAGCTAAGTCAGCTTCACTGTTCGCTAACATCACTGGGTGCTAACTCACAGCAGTTCTAACCAGCTAGTGAATGTTTTCCTCTTTAACTCCTAAATGTTTCGCTCCAAAGATCCTAAACCTCGGTTGTTATAACAAATGAAATAGATCCGCTTCCCAGTCCTCTAGATTGTGTTTTCTTTTTCTTGCTCTCACCAGTTCATTCAGATTAAATATTGAAGACTGACCTGGTACTTAAATAGAGAAGAATTAGGCTAATCATAAAATGTAGCAATTAGATTAGGAAATCATATTTGGAGTATTCTCCTGGGAAATTTGTATAAATAAATAATTTATTTAACCTTTTCCTCTCTGTCAAATAAATTAGATACAGCATCAAATACAATTTTTTCCTGCTATAGATTAAAAAGTAAAATTACACAGTAACAAGAGTGCAACCCCATATATTTGTCAAATGCCAAAACTAAATCTACCCTGAGTGCATTCTCAAAAACTACATTCAGCTCATCTGTAGCAAATTAAATGACAAAGCCTGTGTCTTTCCTTAAAAAAGTCTAGAAGTTAATAAAACCTGGAAAACACCATAAATATCTTTAAATTAGAGATGGTAATAATCTTACTCATGAGTTTGGTCCAGGTCACCAAGCAAAAGCTAGCTGTTCTTTCTCACCTGCTATTCTACAAAAGCCAGTGGGCCCAATTCCTACACTGCAACCATCTGTGCCTTATTCCTGGGGCAGGAAAGCCCCTTCAGACATTCAACATTGATAGTGAAAGGAAGTCATGGGTAACAACAAGGAAAAACAGCACAAAAACTCCACCAGAACTCAAAAGTCATGGTAACTTGGATCTCTAGAAAGTGGGATGACGTGGGTGCACTTAATGTGGGAATGGAGGTTACACATGGTTAGACTGCTGATTCTTAAATGTTGCTTGATAATAACAATCACTTGGGAACCTTATTAAAAACTTAGCATCTTTAGCTCTTGTCTTGGAGACTCTGATAATGTCTGGGACAGTATCCAGGAAACTCTATGGTACTTAACAAATAATGTGTAAACCATTTTAAGCTATGTTATGGAAACACTGCCTCAGGACCATGGGGTCTTATAATGAACTCAATAATTGATGTATGGATGATAACTCTAAGGCATTAGGAAAAGGTTATCATGTACCTAGTTTTCTACTGAAGATGAAAAGGGTGGCTTACTCACACCATTTAGATAATTTTAATCAATACTGAGGTGTTTAAAATTTCTGTATGTAAAAGATTCACCCTGCCTGATAGCATTCATTACTTAACAAATCACCTATTAAGACCAAATAGCATGCAAAGAATTGTCCTTACTGACAACAAATGATAGCAATTGTGTATGACAGGATTTGGGTGTGACTTCTTGTTGATAATATTATCGGCATCATCAAGCAGGAAGCAAGTGACTATAAAGAACATTTTGTTTTGTTAAATTTCCATAACAATCATTGGTTAAATATGAATAGGTACAAATAAAAATCTCATGATCTAGAAAAAAATATCACTGTGTCTTTTATGTGGTGCTGGGATCCAGCCTAGGGTCCACTGAGCTACACCTGCGTCCCTTCAACTGTGTTTTAATCCAGAATTTTAGCATTAAGAACATTGACATGTATGTGGAGTAGTAAATGTTACTCCATTATAACATTTTCTCAGAGTGAAAATGACTGAGCCATTTCTACCACAACATTCACACAGGTAGGATTTCAAGTTGCAAGGATCTTTTTTTTTTAAGTTTTAATGTTTTTATTAAGGAAAAATTTGGCTGTCAAGTTAAAATAGTTCAACTCAAAGCATCTCTTATTCAATAGTGGCGGTGCAAGGATCTATGCAATGATCTTTATTTGAATGAACATTCAGTTACTAAAACATCCTTTGGAATTCCTTCCTTTCTTCAATGATCCCTTTTTTTGTAACTAATTACTGAAAATTTTCAATCCTAAATTGTGTTGTCATTTTGGAGGGATTTAACATCTACTTGGATGGTCCAGACTTTCAATTTCTTATTTTTGATGTCAATGTGACATTTATCTTTAAGCCACTTCTAACTGTAGCATGTTAGATTTTGTTAAAATTTAAAACTTTTTCCAAAGTATTGAATTCAACCATCTTACTCCATAATGGCTCAATTTTATGGCTCTTGTCATTCACTTTTTTTTCTACCACAGAGTCCCAGGGAGATCCGAGAACTTGTGGTTTGTTGTCTCTTCTACTTACCCCCAGGAACCTCTGTAGTTTTGTCTTTACTTTGTCCTCATCTCAACTTGGGTTCTCTGCTAAGAAATACCCTTAGGTGTCTTGACTTTTTGTTCTGTTACTCTTCTTCCAAAAAGTCTCATTTCTGGATTAGTCTAGTTGGAATGATCCAAGATCCATGTGGTGTGACAGTTTGTGAAAATGAAACACACTTAAGAGACAAGCGCCAGATTCACTATCTGCGAAATCAGCTTGCTCCTCGACCGGGCCCAAGAGCACCACAGGGCATCTCTGTCGGTGTTCACTGTGATCTTTTCCGCACATCCGGATGGTCCTTGAACTTCTGATTCTCTTCTCCTCCATTCCCAAAGGTGAACTTGTCTAACTGCAGAGACAAAAAGGTAGCAACCATAAGAAATGCAACTAGGGACCATTTTTCAATCTCTTCAATAATTCCTTTTCTGTAATAGCATGTCTACCTGTAGCTTGGAGCATCATTGTTCTCTTCCCAAGGATTTCATCTTTTCTTCTTATGTCAATTTCTCCCTAGTGAATTATTTTCATAGGTAAATATTTCTCATATTACAGACAAATATTTCTCATACTACATACAAATCTTTATTCCTCAAATTCCCCCTGTGTTGACGTACATCCTTTTTCTGTTCAATAGTTAAAGTTATTTAATGAGCTCAGTTTTTTTTTTTTTTTTTATTCATAACCGGGGATTGAACTCAGGCCCTTGCACTTGTCAGGCAAGTGCTTATTCTACTGAGCTACCTCTCCGGCCCCGAGCTCTCTTCTTAAACTCAAATCTTCACAGCTTACCTTCCGCTTCTAGGACTCTGTTAAATTCATTGTTGTCAAATTCACATCTAGATATATGGATTTATTATTAAATATAA
Organism: Octomys mimax; assembly: GCA_002564305.1. NCBI lineage: Eukaryota > Metazoa > Chordata > Mammalia > Rodentia > Octodontidae > Octomys > Octomys mimax. The sequence continues at coordinate 15,901 of NDGM011248942.1, forward strand.
TAAACTGGTCCTTATCTAAAATTTCCTTTATTTTTAAAGAACACTGAACCATATGGGATATATATTCCATTGATTCTTCTTTCTTGTTTTTTGAAACTTATCATTCTTCTTCCTTTTCTATTATTTTGATTTGTGCCACTCCTGGTCCTTCACTTTTCTCAGGCATGGTTTGCACGTAATTGAATGCTGTCCTGTCTAGAGCAGCTGTAGGGCTGCACACACACATTTTGTCTTTGTCCCTTTAGATAGCCTCAACCCTTTGCAACCATTTCCTTCTGCAAATGACACACTTGGCTGTAGCTACCCACTGGCAAATATCTTGCCCTAAGCACAGCCATGCCATCTCTGGGTCATTAACTCAGTTCTTTAGTGACTTTTTAGCCCCTAAACTTGCCCATCTTTCATCTATAATCCAGTCAAGATGATGCTTTTAAATGCAAAGCTGTTTTCTAACTTTTACTGGAAATCCTCCAGGGGCTTCTCATGGCATTGAACTTACTGGGCTAGGACTTACGAAGTTCTTCACTAGCTTAACCCAATCCAAATTAACTTCTCAAGAAGTTTTTCCATAACTTTCATGCGTTAAATGTACTGAAAAAATTTAATTTTCTTGATTGAATTTGACTAGATACCACTTCTAGGTCATTGTATACTGTATTTTCTTGGCATGGGGTATTTCCCTGCCTCTACCTCCACTTCCTGACACTTCAGCACTTAATCTGTCTTCTCCTTCAGGAAGTCTTGCTATTCCTCAACTCAGTGTAAGTGATTGTGATTTAGGTTCCCATAGCAACTTAGTGTTCCTTTCTTTTAGAACTTAACATCCTTATTTGTACTCTTTATTAAGCCCAAGTTTTTTTGTGAACAAAGACTTTGTATCTGGCCATATCTGTTCCATTGCAGAGTACACTCCCTGGGACAAAATACAAGCTAATTAAGAAGACCAGTGGATGAGTATATTTCCATATTTCCAGATGTGTGAAACTATATATCACTTGAGGAAAGAATGCAAAGACATGAGAGTAAAGCTTTTTCATATTATATTGTGACAAATACAATCCTTAAAAAAAAAAGAGAGAGAATGCTATGTTTCCTGAGCTTTTTGACCTGAAAGATTTTTCAGATGGCTTTACTCCTGGAAGAAATAAGTCATATAAATATTTCAGGTCAGTCTTCCACAGTATTCAAATCTTCTATTTATGTGGGGACAGTGACAGAAGGTATCATTTAAAGTTAAGAATAGAAGAGAGTACCAAGTGCCATTTTTTTTTCCAATCTACATTTACCTACATGATAAAAGCACCAGACTACTAACTCAAGTCTAAGTTTTTTGTAGTAGGCATATGCAGGTGAAATAATTCTTTTGAGACAGTGTAGCACTTCTTTCAATGTGACATTTCTATTTTCTTGGTAATGCTTTCTATACTTTCAAATATTTTTTTCTTAATCAGAAAATATCAGTGTACAAATAACTGGATTTTACTAATAATATAAGGTGACCAGATAGCATTAGAATATGCCAGTGGATTTTCCCCTACTGGTCTTGGATGACACTTTTCTTTTATTTCTTTTTTATCTCATTGCTCTAAATTATACATTTCTTCAACTTCAAGCACCTTGATCAATTCTCTCTTCATACCTTCCAATTTCTTCCTCCCAAGGGGAGGGAGAAACATGTGTTTGAAAGAATTTTTTTCTAACACAATCCATGTGACCTCCATGTCTTCTAAAGTGATTTCTGGTGGGAATGCTAGTGATTTCAAGGATCACATGTAATTTCCTGCTGAGCTGTTTAGCATGTGCAAATTACCATTTGACCTCCATAGTGACATATTTGTCATAGCAATTTTCACTTCTAGTGAAACGAGTTAAACTGCCTCAGTAAAAGTGATTTTAAGCAGTAATTTTTCATACAAAACCTTTCACATGTATCTGCCACTATATGTTTTACAGATTGATACCTGGGGTTCAGATATTTCTTTTCATGTTGTTTTTAATAAGAAGCACAATATTTCCATAACTCATATTTGGAATGGTTCCTGGTTTTGGAAGCAGATTATTAAAGCTGAGCATATGGAGGTCTTAAAGTAGAACCTTATGGGGGAAAAACAGTTGATCAAGTCTATTTTTCTGCACTGAAAAATTAAATGCATGCAAAATCTTGGTAAAGCAAGGTTTATTCCTCAAAACTTTTAATATCCCGGATTAGTGAACTATCTGGTATAGTAAGTTAATAAACACATTGAAAAAGCCTTTATGATGATTTGTAAAAATCAGATGTTTTATATGCATGCTTCACTTTGCTTATGATTTTATTGTTTAAGAATAGTAGACGAGCTTTTGAAAAAGAACCTAAAAGAGAAGTTGAATTTGAAGAGAATAATTTCACAAGTGAAATATTGGAGAAAAAAATCAGCTAATCTTCAAAATGAAACAGTAAAATGAAAATATGAGTTTAAAAAACTTGCTTTTTGGAAGTCAACATTTCAGTCCTGTCACAAGGTTTGCTGTTGATTGAAGCTTAGTTACAAACAGATACTCACCTCTCTCTTCCATCGACTGATTATTTTCCCAAAGGAATGAAATCAGAAAACTTGATTTGATCAAGCTACGCATAGTGTTTGTTTTTATTTCTTCACCAAAATTTCCTGAATACCAAATGTCAGCACTGTACTATAAATTGGATATTTAACAACAAAAAAGATACTATTCTTTAATCAACTTTTTCAGCAGAAGGAAAGAAAAACAGTGAAAAATCTACAATAGTGCATGAAATATATTCCTTGGAAGTGTATTTAAGCTGCAATGGGAATTCTGAACTAACTAGGCATTCATTAGATATGCAGTCAGGAGGAAAAATGACATTTATAAAAACAGGGAGACATTAGATTTCTACTTAGGAGAGCTTTGCTTACTTTGGTATGGTTAATTTTGAAGATTCTTTCTGGAAGTGGCAAAGGATGACTATGAAAAGGCCACAGAGCCTGGACTTACAGCTTACTCACTGTTTTTAAGCTGAAATGTTTTCAGTCTGATTTTTTCTTGAGAAGACACTTCTTGGAGCAAGATGGAACGTACATGGAAGAATGATCAAATCACAGCTCACTTAAGAGACTGTTGCAGCCAAAGGTCATGAAGTCTTTCAACTACAGCCATTTCCTTGAAAACTGGCACAAACTCAACAGATTTTTTTAAAGAATAACATAACTGAATTTAATGACACTTAAGTGTGAGAAAAGAGAAGTCATAGTGATCCTTGGATACTGACTAGGGTAGCTAGAATCATTCTGGTGTGGTTCAGAGGACATTAAAGTGGATGACCATAAAATGAGCTCAGTTTTTGGTTTTGTCCATTTAAAGTCACCAGTAGGGAACCTCTGTAGACACGGCCAGTAAACTATTAAAAATATAAGCCTTGGATCAAAGAGAGGTGAAATCTAGGAAATGTGTTGCTAGTCTTCACTGCATGAGGACAATTAGTTAAATCAGAATTAACAGGGTGCCTAGAAGACATTTTGAATTGGTAATTCTGTTTCCCTTTAGTTAATGGGACACTTGGATAGGATAAAACCATTTTATTACATTCATCTAGCAAGCAGGAGAATTTGTGGCCCAATTATTTTTTAAAGCTAATGTGTTAGTTTTTCACTACTTACACAAAAAGCCAACAACACAATTTGAAGGAGAAAAGCTTTAACTTAGCTCAAGATTTCAGGGGATTCAGTCAAGGGTCAGCTTGCTTAAGGAAAACTATCATGGAAGAAGGGTGAAGTTGAGGCAAGTTGCTTAATCCAGGAATCAGAGAAAGGGAACAGGGCCAGAAAGGAGGCCATGCACCAGATATGACACAAAGGTCATTACCATGTGACACACGCAGACAGACCCAATATGCCCTTTGCCAATCTGCAGGATGTGTCAAATCCAGTCAACACTAGCTGATGTATCATGATAGATGGTCATAGCTAACAATTATTTTTGAGGAATTATTAAAAATATGCAGATGAAACTACAGAGGTAAAGAAGCTATGTCCAAAATATTTCTGTACATCAGAAAACAGGATTTGAACCTCAGAGTCTATAGAACAAAATGCCAATCAAATTCTGAGGCAGTAGAGCCTTTATGAAACAAGAAAATGGGGACTTAAAAAAACCAAATAGAAAAATAGATCCAGAGATTTAGAAAGAGTGTCAAGAGAAAATTAGGTAATGAAACTAAAGAAAGTAAAGGGAGTGGACGATAATTTGGAAATAAAGAAGTTAGTAGTCCTTATCTGTAGAGAATACATTCCAATGCCCCATTGAAACTCAGGTATCACTGCATGTAACCATATTATTTTTCTATAAATGCATAAATACAATAGTATTTCATTTATAAATTAATGACAATAAGAAATTAACCACAACTCAAGATAGATGGTAGCAGTGATAGCACACACCAACCCTTACCTTATTAATTGAAAAACTTTAGCCAGCAGAAGGAAAGGAAACACTTCATAGCTTCTCTGGCATAGCTAGATACCCAGTTCACTACCCTAGTGCTCTGAATAAATAACCCAGTGGAGGGTTATTTATTTAAACACAAAGACTGTATCGCCACTGTGGCAGTTGATCTGGTAACAACAATGGCCATTAAGTGACGGTTAGGTTGGGATCATATGGAGAATGCATACTCAGACACACAACTTAAACCTCATGAATTGCTTATTTCAAGAGTTTTCTATTGGATATGTTTGGATCATGTTGACCAAAGGAAGTTGAAACCTCAGCAAACTAAGCCATGAATAAGGGATATCATTGTGTTGCTTGCTTTATGATTCTACAAAGGGTGACATTGTGGAACAAATTTCAAAGAGTAATAGACTGAGGAAACTGAGGCAAGTGAGATTTTTAAAACTCTCTTGCAGGGCTGGTGAGATAGCTCAGCAGACTAAGCACCTGCTTGAGCAAGTGCAGGGACTGGGGTTCGATCTCTAGCACCACATTCCATGCCAGCCCATCCTGGGTGCACTGAGCTGGCGATAGAGTCTGGACATGGCAGTGCATACCTGTAATCTCAGTGCTGGGGAGGATGAAAACAGGAGCATCACTACAATTTCGAGATACATAGTGAGACTGTGTACCAAATTAAAAAAAAAAATGTGGTGCAGATATTTGTATTCTAAGCAGAAAAGAAATATAATAGTGGTTTGAAGAATTAGCATCAAGTTGAGCAATTGTGGGTTGTTTTTTTTTTCCTTTTTTTTCTTTTTTTGGGAAAGGTCTGCAGGGTGTTCAGGGTTTCACTATTAGATTGGACTCGTAGTGATCTACCTGTTTACAGCCTCCCAAAAGCTGAGATTACAGGCATGCACCACCACGCCCAGTCTCAATTGCTGTCTCAGTAGGGCCAGCATGGCCTTCTAGAAATCGAACCCTGGGTCCCTGCTTTAATCTACTGAGCTATTTGGCTGACCCTTATTGTTCTGAGGTTATGGTGATGGGACAGGGTTATCTGAAAATATTTGAATTGGAAGGAAATGAAATAATACAGGAGCCTGAACATACAGAAACAAAGATAGATGATCCTTTGGTTAGGAGGTGAAAACAATTGTGGTGATCATTGTGGAAGAGGAATTGGTTTTCATGGAAGGGAACATCCTCTACCCTTCTGAGACTATAAATGTTTTACCCAGTAGAAGTGCCAACATGGGTAAGAATACGTATCTGAATACACACAGCAGAAAACTGAGGGCATTGAATTGCACTTTGGATCAGTGCCACTTTCTCCATGAAGTCTAAGCTTGAAAGACTGATCAAGTCTGAGCGTGAATGACCCTTATGAACAGAGGGTAAATAATAGGGGTGAATGGACTAGAACAAGTGGCTGAGAAGTGTTAAGAAAAGCTGATTAGCAAAAGTAATAATATATGAAAGCATGCTGATGGACAATGTGATATTTTAACATCTAGGAAGAGAAGGGAAGGACAAGGTATGAAGATAGATGTGAGAGATGTTTGCCTGGGGGACTGAAGAGATAGGAGACACTGGGTAGAGGAATTTGCTCTTTAACATCCTAGAATTCCAGTGTGTAGTTGGAGGCAGGAGATGCGAGGAGAGGGATGGAGTTGGGGGGAGATATGGGTGAGACTGGTGACAGTTTTGAATAGCTACTGGGAAAGGGATTCAATTAGCAAGATGTAAAGTGATTGTAGAATTAGAATGCTGAAACGCTTCAGATTGGAAAGCAGAAATGTGTAATGCCACCAATCTGCCTTGGTGTGTGTGTGTGTGTGTGTGTGTGTGTGTGTGTTTAAAAGATGAAAAGCAGATCTTGGAAGAAACGGAGAAGGGCATGGAAATTTTAAGGACTATCTGAGAAGACAAAGGGGTAAGAAGTAAAGGTTCTGATGAGAATGTAAGGATGAGTTTAGAGCTTGATGTCTTAGAAACAAAGGACGAAAGTAGTTCATGAAGCATTTCCCATACATTTAAACTTTTGACTATTCATTGAATTTGCTGAAATTTGGAAGAACCATAATAGAAATTCATGAATGATTTGTGGTTCAATCCTGTTTAAGGACAAAGATCATATGTTTTTGTTTCTACTGAAAAGCTGAAAAAAATCACATGCAAAGAACAGACATTTGTTAATTGTTTTAACAAACACTGACCCAAAGTGATTTGTGCGGCTTACTTATACTCTAATAAGAAACAATGAAAACAATAGTATAGATTTTTGACTTACGTTTTTGTTTACTTTTATCACAAGGATTTTGATGTGGAAGGGTTTATGGAGAACTGATGATATGGATGATTTTGATAGTTTATCTGAAGCCTAGAAGATCTCTGTCAAAATGAGAGGGCGAAAGAAATGCAAAGCTAATGCAGAGCTGGAATTAGAGGTTTTAGATGGAAACAAAACAAAACAAAACAAAACCAAAAACCACTGCCCAAGAAGTCAGATTGAATAAATTCTCCTACAGCAAGAAGAATCATTTCAGTTTAAAGAAAAATAATGGGTTAGAACTTTGAATATGATGAAAAAAGGACAGTATCAAATCAGATGTTAAAATAAGCGACCAAGTACTCTGCGGTGCTTTTTAATATCCAAATCAGATGGCATTCTCCTGCATGAATCTGAACCAGAAATTGAGTTCTTTAGAAGATGAGCTTTGAAATTCTGCATGGGACTCTCAGCTCTAGAATTCTGTAATTATACAACTGATAAATCTTCTAAACAATGCATTATTGCCACTTTCATTAAAAAGAAAAATAATTATTATTTTTGGCTCCTGGGGCCAAAAGAATAAACAGAAGACTGCAAGTCTGTAAAGATTTTATTCCTCACTCTTTTCATTTGATACTTTGAAAAGTCACTTGGATTCACTAAATTAGAGAAACATTTCTATCCCGTAAATATGCAATACTGTGAACCAGGAAGGATATTTTGTTCTGTTTCCTTCAGAGAATGGTAAAAGCGTGGTGGTGGTCCTAGTTTTCAGCTCGCGGCAGCCTGGATCCTTCTCTCCACTGACCCGGTCTCCTCTTCCACAAGGCAGGCCTAGCGTGAACACCACAGTAAACGTGTACCAGGGAAGAACCAAAGAGTATACTGGCTCTCACAACGCTGCTACTTACTTGTGCTCCGTCCGAAAGAAAAGATTCGTGCTATTTTTAAGAGATGATGCCTCTGAGTCAGGGTGATCCTTTCCTGGAGAACACTATTTAAATAAAAGCAGAACCCCATGTGCAGCATTTGTCATTACTTAGGTATGTACCTATAACCATGCATTTTCTGTAATAGAACCCTTGTAGTGTGTTTCAGAATTACACGGTCAATTAAGCACTTAAGTGTCTAAAGCTTGGGCAGATTTTAATTGTAAATTTATAACTTAGAGAACTAACCAGATGTAGGGCTTCTCGTTTGTCTTCTGCTAGACTTCTGTGAAACTCAAGGCATGTGGAATGCTTTTAGGATTAATCGATAACTTAGTAATTAGTTGCAGACAGTGAATGTCAAGCATTGTAATTGCTTTCTGAGAGTTTGAAAGCAAGTAACTTACAATCTAGTGAATTCGATAAACAAGCAAGAGAAGATTTTTATATAAATAGGGATGTTTTCAATTGAACTTTGAAACTATAACATTTATAAATATTTTGAGTCGTTAACTGGTTATGTTTGAAGATTCTATGATCCAGGAGAGTGAACTGCGTTCTAGACTCGGAGAGACCGTCGGTTTCCTTACCCTCCTCCTTCCTTCAGCTTACATTTACCCAGGTGTGACTGTGTGCTAGAACCAGCGTGCAGGGTGTGTAAGTGCCCTAAAACCTGACTCACCAGAAGAACTTCAGCTGAGCTTTGAAAGAGGAGCTTCCAGTCGGAAGAGAGAAAACAATCAGGCACAGCAATAGACTCCACGCACACGGCAAAGCCAAGCTAGAAACACAAGATTTGACGAGAACACGGTACCATGAACAGAGCTCTGGTTGATCTCAGCGGCTTGATTCCTGATTGAGAAACGCCTAGCAAATTATTAAAGTGCACTTCTGAGTGCATTTGTGAGGGCTTGTCCAGAGACGATTGTCGTGAGGGACAGCACAGTGATGTCGCAGAAGTGGCCTGCATGTGGGTGACACATTCCTAGGAGCAAGGGGGCGGGAGGCAGAAGGAGCCCAAGCAGCAGGCGCAGGAGCGCGCTCGCTCCCGCTCTGGCTCCTTTTGCAGCACGACCCCACTGGGTGTACGGCTTTCTCCTGCCATGCCCTCCGTGCCCCCGTGCCCCCCGTGCCACAGTGCCCCCGTGCCCCTGTGACCCCGGTTCCCCCTGTGCCCTCCGCCCCATTGAGTCTGTCTTGCTCTATCTAGGCCTAGAAAGAATGGAACAGCTCTTTCCAGGTGGAATGAAAACCATGAGCCTTTTGTTTCCCTCCGCTATTTTGTCCCAGGGACCAAGCGTTGACTAACACAAAACCCGCTCTCGCAGCAAGACGGTTAGGAAGTTGCGAGCGTTTGTTCTAAATGTACTATTGCGAGGCATGCCTTTGACAAACCTGACGGATAAAACTCTACCTGGCTCGTATAAGCTGATTAGTAGCGCCACAAGGGATTGGGGAGAAAGGAGTTGTAATGAGAAACGTCACAATGGGGGAACAGGAAAATTCTCAGAGCATAATAAAAAAGGAAAAAGTTTGCTGTTGTTGTCAGATGTTTCTTCAAATAGGTTTATTATTTCCACTTACTTTAAGTACTTCTATCAACAAGGAAAATATATTTAACAGATTCTTACTGATCTGAAAATATACTTTATTACTGCATATTAATTAATTAATTTATTTATTTTGGTGGAACCAGGAATTGAACTCAGGCCTTTGCGCTTGCCAGGTAAGCACTTATTCTACTGAGCCATCTCCCCAGCCATAATTTTTCTTATTTTGATGGGCATTAAGAAAGTAATGTGTGTTATCCTACTCATTAAAAGAAAAACAGTTCGTGTTATGTTAGTCATTACTAGACTCCCGAGAATTCCCTTAAATTTAATAACCTACCCAAAAGTCAATAGCATTTCTCTACACAGACAACAAACACACTGAGAGGGAAATTATAGA
>NDGM011248944.1:0-13067 GCA_002564305.1 Octomys mimax
TCTCTCTCTCTCTCTCTCTCTCTCTCTCTCTCTCTCTCTCTCTCTGGTTTTCCTCTCATAAATCATTTCTGGCCACTATTTTTAATTTTTCTCTCCCTCACCATGAATCCCCTTGACTTGTTCCTCTACTATTCTCTTGACACTACTCTTTAAGATCATCAGTGACTTTTGCATTGCTGACTCCAAGAGCCAATTCTCAAAGTTCATCTTATATCTCACTGTTCATCGTTTGATACAGTGGGAGCTATTTTCATATGAAAACTGAGATTTCCTACTTATCCAAGTTACCCTGCCTCAATGCCCACTCTTCTGACTCATTTGCATCTTTCCCTCTCGCTTCTCAGCATCTCCCAATGGACTAACTCAGTCCTCAGACCACTCTCATTTATCTTGACAAACACTACTGCTTTAGCAAGTTTGTGATTTTAAATGATGATGACTTCCAAATTTAACTCATCCCAGCACTCCAGACACATATTATACTTACCCAACTTCTTAACTCATATTTTCATTTTGATGTCTCCTAGGTGTCTCAAACCCCATGTGTACCCAAATCTACCATTTAGGAGAGCCTTCCAGTCTCAGGTGATAGAAACTTCTTTCCTCCTATTGCTTAACTGAAACCTTGAAGTTGTCATTCCCTGCCCTCTGAGCTACCTTACATCTTGCATTTTAGCAGATGCTATTGGTTGTGTCCTTTGACTACCTCCAGAGTCTCACATCATCTTCTTACATCTATTCCTTTCACCCTTTACAGAGCCTTTATTACCTTTTGATTGGATTATTGCACCAGCTTCCTAACTGTCATCTCTGTTCACTTAGCATCTACTGACATTTCTTTGTCTCCTCTACACCATGCAGGAAAAGTCCTGCTGTGAAGTTGAGAAGAAGTCCTATCTGGTTTCTGAAACTAGACCTGATGTGAAGAGTAACCTGAGAAGACATGACATAGGTCACAAACCCAGCACAGATGCTAACTGGCTTAGTCAGAGCAAAGTGTCAACCTGGCTTTTACACTATGTCCATACAGAACCCCACCTGTCACACACCCCTTAGAAGTGAATGACTGTGTGGAAACAGATTTCCATTTCTCTATCTTCTTAACCCTTTTAAGCCCATTGATCTTCTATTCATCCCTCCTTTTTTCCCCTTTTTTCTTTTTGGATTTATACTCACTTTGCTATGCTCTCAAGTACACAAGTGAGAAATGTGATTGACATTATTGGTGCTTCTCTCCACCCCAGTAATACCCCTATTTTGTCTCTGAAAAAGTGACATTTTTTATGAAGGAACAAGAACATTAGCAATGGCAATTGGTTAGGATATTGTAGCAAATGAATGTATAATGTCATATTTTAAAAATTTGACACAACCAAGTAAATACAAAAAGTACATATTGTACTTCTCAATATGTGTATTTGCATAATTACATGTTTTCAGAAATAAAGAGAAAATACACAATATTTGGGAGTAAGATATGAAAATCACTTTACAAGTTACAGATGTCCTGATAACTCCTAAGTAGAGAAACTATATAAGGTCATCTCTAATGAGTGAAAACATTCTTGATTTCACACTTCCTACATCTTTACTCTGTTTATAAAATTTTCTTAAGATATTTTAATATTTTTAAAAGTTAAATGTTGGTCTATTTCAACAAAAATCAAAACTGAATAAATATCTCTACACAGTTTGGTGTTGCAAAAGCTTGCAGTTGATGAAGGAGGTCTTTAGAATCCTTAATTTGGTAGCTAGATTATATTTCCAATAATACAGAGCATGCATGTAAATTCTGATGTTATATCTTTTAATGGCTCTAAATGACCCCGACTTATATCCTTCTACATGACAGAGATATTTTGTGTGCTTAATTATTATATAGCAGAAAGCTGAGAACAACATTATTTTCATAAATATATTATTTGTAAGACATTTCATGGACAGGGTCCAGCAGCAGAGTTTCAAAAAGATGTTTCTGAAAACTATAAATTCCAAAAATCACTAGGATAAGGCAGATGTTAAATCCTAAATTCACAACATTTACATTGATTATATCCAAATTTAACTATGGCACCTTGACCTTCAGAATATTTCACTTCTTAAAAAGCTTTCTCTAATATACCATAAAGAAGAGAACTCAGATTTGTTTCCAGATCTACTTTGTATCAATCCTAATTAAACCTTCAAAATCTATTCATGGTACAGGTATTACTACCTTCTTGTATAGTTATTGACTTAGTCTTCAGAAATAGAGACATCATGGATGATTTGAGATAAAGTCATTTTAGAAGGAAAAGATAAGAAAAACTTAAACCCGTATTTCATAAGAATATCAGAAATAGGCAGGAAGGCAGAACAGTCTCTCTTCCACCTAGCTGGATAGAAAAATTAAAAGATCAGACAAGATCTTCGTAGTGGAATCCATGTACAAGTTCCTCAACTTTCTCATGCCAAGGTTACAGGAACACTTCCATTCCTGTAGGGGCATTAAACTGGGATGATATGAACTCAAGCCTATGGGTAACCCTACCCCCTACCACACGGAGACCCTTTGTCTGGAGTAGGAGTCTATGAGGTGAACACTGGCAAAGGACCAAGAGCAAGGAAATGTTGATTCCATTGTCTCAGTCTTGTCGATCCTATACTAGAATCCTGTTTGTGCAAAAACTAAATAGCATCTTTGTTTTTGTGGCTGTAGGAATCATATTTGTGTCATGTTCAACTGAAAGGAAATTGATCAGAGACGATGTAAGAAATAATGTGACTAAGACAAAGTGTTTTCCCACTAGAACGTGAAAAGAGTATGGGTTCCTTTTCATAATACAATGCCAGGTCTTCTCAGTGAGTCCATTTATGTTCAACTGAAAAGAGCATAAGGAGGATTATTCCAGGGGGAACATAATCTCTTTCTGACTACTGAAAGGATACACTCAAGTATTAGTGACTGAGAACAACTGTCCTTTTTGTGCGATGAATGTGGGATAGATAGATATTTTAGATAGATAGATAGATAGATAGATAGATAGATAGATAGACAGATAGACAGATATATAGGCTGGTTGTGCTATTATAGTAGTGCCTTTGGTCCTCTAAAAGATGACACCATTCCCTATATTTTGGAATTTGCAAATGAATTTATCATGGCCATCAATTTTCTACAGAAAAAAGAGCCCCTCTTGAAGAATTTGTGGGCTTGTTATAAGGAAAAGTAAAAACAGCCTGCATAATTATGAGTTAAAATGATAAATTTAATAAATGGATGCCCTTTTAGCATTTGTCACCACAATCAGTATTAAATAAGGTTAGGAAACTTCAGAAAGGATTCTTGAGTTGGGCAGGAGGATAAACGGAGTTAATGCAGAGTGATAAGTGTCTTTGGAGGTTCCTTCTCCAACTTTTGATTATTCTGTCTCCCAAGATCCACACACAACTGAAATGTGAAACTCATTTAATTAGTAACAAAGAACTCTGGGTGATTAGCATTTCCTCAGTCTTTCATGTTTGCATAAAACACTAATAGTGGTATGAATAACTAGAATATTTTATAGAAATATGCTTTACTAATTTTTCTTTAGCAAAATCATTTTAGACATTTAAGATAAGTAGCTACTGTCAAGAAAATGGATCTTAGGACACAAGACCTAAATCCCAGCGACTTCCTCAGGTGGGAACAATCTCACATGCACTAGGAAAGAAAGAGTGGTGTGATAGAGTGTCTTCCATAAAACTGTGTTTTCCCATTAGCCATTTTTAATGTTAATAAGTAATGCAGTCAGCTACCTGACTTTGATTTCAGTGGGAATGCACAGAGTTTCATTTTATGATCAACAGAAACTTTAGTCATTCAAACACTGAGGACAGAAAGTAACACCATGAACTGTGCTGCATAGAAAATAAGACCCAACTCTGGGGGGAAGATTTGTTATGTCAGTCATCAATTTTTTTTTAAACAAGGGTCTTTACTCCCAGGATCAGTCTGAAGTTAAAACTGAGGAAGTGCTTCCTACTTCCATACACAGTATCAACTATACATCCCATGTATAAATTTTGTGTCTGTGAAACCAGTTTCACAGTCTAAGTGTCTGAATTTATTTAGAAAGAAATACATTTGTGTGAGTATTGAGAAGATTTCTGGGTCTGGGGTTCTCAGTGACCTCAATGAGGAGGAAGGAGAGTTTGCGTGAACAACAAGGGAGAGAGAGCACAAAAGCATCCTGCTGCATCCGCTCTGTTCACAGTGAGGACTGAGCCATCCTAATTCCCCTGGATTTTTTATCTACCCAAACAGCTTGGGCCCATCAGCAAATTGCAGTGGCATATGGTCCAGGTTTACGAGTAATCTGGCACATGATTAAGGCAAGAGGGATGTCATCCTTCAGTAAATACAGAAAATATTGTACAAGAATTTAGAAAGGTTTTAAAAAGCCAAACTGATAAAATTATAATTGTTAGGTACTTCCTCAAATCATAATTGAGATTTTTTTATTAAAATTTCATTTAGATATAGGAAGTTGTCATGGAAAGATCAAACAAATAACAAAATCAGTTTCCAAAGTGTCAGGAAGTAGTAGTTCTGCTGCTCAGCTTTAGAGTCCACAGTTTACATGCTGACCTCTAGGAATCCACACAGCTGCACACATGCCCTGTGTTTCAGGAAGGGCTGAATTTCCACTTCCTTGCAATCAGAGGACTACTGTCTATACAAGCATTGAAAAGTACCAGTGAAAAATTTTGGCCTTTCCAAAGGTGTAAAATGAAAACAGGACAGGGCTCACGAGATAGCTCAGCAGACAAGCAACTGCTTTGGCAAGTGCAGGGATCAGGGTTGGTCCCCAGTCCCTCATGCCACACCAGTCCCATCCCTAAGGCATGCTGAGCTGGCGACCAAGTCCAGGCATGGGAGTGTATGCCTGTAATCCCAGCTGATAATAAGATCGCTACAAGTCTAAGCTGTGTAGTGAAACCTTGTACCAAATTATACCAAATACATTTAAAAAAATAAAAGAAAACAGGACAAACAATAAGTAATGTCTAAAATAACCTGACCCTTATTTCTCAAGCTGGAGTGGTTGCTGTCTCTTTGTGAGCAGTAAATGCATGTGAAAAAAGTCTGAAAAATATTGATTCCAAGAATTTACCACCAGAAAATTGTACTTAAGTGAAATCAGTAAGGTCCAGGCCTTGGCATCTTCAAAAACTAGTCAGAGCATTTCTACCTTCAGCCTCAGTCTCAACCCATTTAGTTAGGGCTATTGGCTGCTGTGCGCTGGCTTATGATACTGTACCTACCTTTCAGAACCATTTCACTCAAATTTAAGGAAGAATAACTTTCATCACAGTTTGTTTCCTACTGAGATGAAAAATATGTAAAAAACATAAAAGTTTTAGGCAAAAGTGTGTTCTGATTACCTACCAGCAATTTGTTTATTCACTTATTCTTCGTATTATTGATCAGACATTTTTGAATAACTAATGGCTAACAGTCATTGTATTTCAAGCCAGGTGTAGTGACACATGCAAAAATCCAATTACTTACTCTTTGGAAGGCCAAGGAAGGAGGACTGCAAGTGTGAGGCTAGCATGAGACACTTGGTGAGAAAAATTTTTTGAATGTTTGTTTCCTTATTTATTTATTCGGTACAGGGTCTCACTCCACAGCTCAGACTCTAGTGATCCTCCTGTCTTCCTCACTCTGGGATTACAGCCTTGCACCACCCAGTGTGGTACTGGTGACCAGCTAGGTGCTGGGCTAGCATAGCATGTGGTACCAAGGATTGAATCTAGCTACTTGAGCTTGCTTGGCAGGCAATGAAACCATCAAGCTATCTCCTCGGCCCTTTGTGAGACAAATTTAGAAAAATTATGTAAAGGACCGAGGATACAGATCAGTGGTAGGACTTTTATAGCATCTGTGAGGCCCTAGACTTAATTAATAAAGCAAGAAGAAAAAGGAAACAGAAAGGGAGAGAAACAGAGCCAGAGACACAGAGACAGGGACAGAGTCAGAGTCAGAGTCAGAGACAAAGACAGGGACAGAGAGACAGGGACAGGCAGAGGCAGACGAAAAGAACAAAAGCACAACGAAGGGAAGAAAATATACTTTCAATGAGATTAATTCAGTGCTTTAAATTTTGATTTTTGTTTACATATACACAGCAATCTAATAACTACCAGTCTAAATATTCATTTATTATCCAATTTAGGAAAATATAAGTATAGGTGTATGACTTCATGCTTTAAACAGTAGCAACAAAGATGCTATTCTCTTATTATTTCATTTTATGTTTTTATAAAATAAAATATATAAGAGAAGTATATTTGAACAAGTAGAATAAGTAATATTTGTCTAAAAATAATGCCTTAAAATACTTATTACTGGGCTGCACCTACTTCATGGTAGCAATAGAAGTTAAGGTGCAGTCATCTAAGCCTAATTCTCTTAGGTTATTTCACCTTTGTTACTGTAAAGATCCAGAGTAACATACCAAACACCAGGGGAAGAAAGAGATGAAATTTTCATCTGTTTAATATAATGAGTGATCTTCAGAGCTACAACATAATACCAACATTTTTTTTCAGGCTTTTCTGGTTATTTTGGAAATACTATTACTCTCTTAAGCCATTTCCCATTGGGTAAGAGCTAGTTAGTACCCAAGAAATTAGTAAGCACATAATTCATTATATGCATAAAGGGGTTGAGCCTCCCAGCACTGTGTTCATATATATATATATATATATATATATATATATATACATTTAGCATTTGCAGCTTTAATCAACCAAAAGAAAAAAGTCTCAAATGTACAAGTGAAAAAAAAATCCAAACTGTTGACACAAGCTTAACTAATATCAGCTACTTTTATGTACAGCTGTATAAGTTCAAAAAATCTATCCTATATGTATGTACAAAAGTTGTTTAYACATAGTTCTGTACATACGGGTCTATACATTTCCTCAGAACCCTTAGGTGCCACCTTTTGGTAAAGACACCAACAACCTCATTCACATATCTTACAAAAAGAAAACTTTCCAAGGTTGACAAAACTCTGCATTCTGTACTCAGGCCACGTAGGCTCCACTCTTGGATAAGATCCTTTTGTCACAATGCAGACCACCAGCACTGTGTTCTCAGCACCTGCCTATGAGAGACGGGCCAAGCTTAACTTCATTGTCTTCTTCTTTTCACCTTTGAAAGCAGCATAAGGTAGGCTCAGGAGGACTCCAGCGTGGTCTCCTGCAGAAGACCTTCTTTACTTTTCTCTCATTTTTCCTCTTCAGGAGAGAAATTAATTAATGTATTAACCTAAAAGGACATATTGATCCATCTTCACTACAGCTTTCAGGTAGTAAAAGGGGGAGAAAGCATTTTACTTTACTATCATCAAAGATACGTTTCCAAACGTTCTTGCTGAGGGTATCAGTTACTAGTTGCTCGGCCAGCTGCAGCTCACCGTAGTGACATGAATGCCTCATTGTGTCTGGACTCTGGATTCTGGACTGCAGTGTCTTTTAGGAGGCAAACCCAGAGAAGATACAAAATGTCATATTTAGGTAAAATAATGAGTTTGCTAATAGAGATCAAACAAGTTCCCAGTATTAGCCTACATCCCCTCTTAGAGCAGTTGGCTGGACTTCTAGCCATCTCATTTGCACTTTTAATTACTTTATTTTCTCCCCTCAGTGCACCTTTAAAGTACTTGCTTCATTCCAACACATCAGTGCATCCCCTTTGTCCCATTTCTCATCTGGATGCAACTCCGGACTTGAATCATTCCTCTGGCAACTCCTCAGTTCTTTGCTTCCTGCTATTGCATCTGCCATCCATAACCTCACTCTGGCCAGTGCACAACCCTTCCTACCTCGAATGGATGGAGTAGGAATATAACACAGCACCATGTAGACCTCTGTCACTGTACAGTGATGCTGTCCAGTTGGTTCTTAACACTTACAAAAATCTTCTGGCAGTTTCCTGGTCAGCTGCCCTCATTCACCAGACTACTCATTCTCAGCTACTAATTCCTAGGCATCCTGTCCCATAATCTCACACTTCATCCTCAGCAAAAGGCCTCCTCTAATATGTTATAGGGAAAATATACCAAATCAGAGGAAAATATGATCAATGTCACACTCACTCACCTACATATTCACTACATTTGCTTTCTACCTATATTTTTTCTCTGATTTCTCCAGAAAAGGTGTTCTATCCTCCTGACAGAATCCTGCCATCTCCTCCCAGTTCCATGAAAAATTTATTCAATTGTGTCTTCTCTCTCATAGTACAGCCTCAGATGTCTTCCTCTCCACTGACATTTTAGGTTTTATATACATGACTGCTTAAGTCTATAAAACAAAAATATTCTATCTATCCCTAACTACCACTCAGCCTTTCTCCTTTAAAATAAGCTAATTCAACAAAGCACGTCTGTGTCCATGGATTTCATTTCTTACCATTCACTTCAGTTTCTAACCCTTGGTATCTATAGCAACCACCACTATCACATCACTAAAGTAGTTCTTCCAATATGGAATGGTTATATCCTTGTTCTTCTAATCCCGTTATAGCATAATTACAAAAACAACACTTTCATTCAATTTTTTTAAATGCCAATTAATATAATCAATGTTTCCCTTTTCCAATCCTGTATCTGCCTTATTATGCTGCAGCAATTGCCTCTGTAACTGCAACTGGGATTCTTTCTTTGAATTGCTGTGGATTATGGGAAATTACTCTCACATTCCACCAGCTATTCCTCTTAGTTTCTTTTAATCTCCAGTTTCTTGCTTCCTTCTTAAGGGAGAGCCCAGCATCATGTCTATCACTCTGTGAGCCTTTCGGCATAGAGCTGCCATGCAGATGTTGCCAACCACTTTTGCTATACTGTCAATTCCTAACCGTGCATCTCTAGCTCACATCTCCCCCCTGACCTGGACCTCTTCACAAAAATACTTGTGAGAATTTTCAGTGGAATGCCTAAAAATACACTTTAAATGAAACCTATCTCAAACTTAACACATCTGTTTTTCTCCAGGTCAGTTTGTCTTCCCAAGCTGCCCTATCCAGAGGAATGGCAGCTTACTTTTTGGGTAATGTTTGCCAATATTTTTAATGGTAGCTTAAATTTCGGAAGCTTGTCTATGTCATCAGTCTACCTTCCTTACTGGTTTTAATTTCCTTTTCTGTAAAACTCTTTGACTGGTCTTTCTGTCTTTACTTGAAGTCCACTTTAGGCTATCTGCTGCACCGCATAGAGTTTGATGTTTTTATAGCCTATAGTAGATTTACAGTGACTTCAGGTGTGGCTCTTCACAGTGTTAGCTAAGTCTGTCTGACTAGTCTTTGCACCAGTATGCTAGTCATAATCAATCAAAAGTTCCTGGGCTCAGCCAAGACTTAATGCTTTTTTTTCTTTTTTTAAAATTTCACTACTGTGGATTGAACCCAGGCTGTCACTGAGCTACATCTCCAGCCCTATTCTTATTTTTTATGTTGCTGGGTTTATAGGTATGTGCCCTACACCCGGCTAAATGAAACACTTTTTATTGTTAAAACTTTTCCTTTTCTTAGGATGGATTTTGGTTCAGTCTAGAGATTTAAAAATCATGCAGACATGCTCAAGTACCTGGCTAGGAGTTGTTCCATGGCTTGCATTTCATGCCTTTCCATCTCATGCCAGTAGCTCAATTCTTCTCTTTTTGTTTAAGTTCTTTATTTTAAATCTTAAAACGACAAAAAAAAAAAAATAAAAACAGTGGTACAGAATTTCAAAACAAGATAGTAGTAAATTAATAATGGTTAATATAATGTGTATAGTTATCTTCAAAATAGTTGCTCAGGTTACAAGATATAGACATACAAAATTGATCAAACAACACAAACTGTTCTTTTCAATGAACTATTAGAAAGTATTAGTATGGTTATTTTAGCTTATATATATATATGCACATGTACACTTTTCCCTTCCTTCTTTTCTCCTTTCCCCCTTATTTAAGACTATTAAGTCATACCCTGATGTCTGCTATGGCCACGTTAAGAGTCTATACATGCAGTAATTCAAGCCTTTAGAAATGCATGCCTGCTACTATATGACTGCAAAATTGCCAGTTTGCTTATTAAGACATGTTTCTGCTAATATTTGTGTCTCTGACATACTTTTAAATTGGATAATATAATACAAACATAGAATTGTCATGCTAGCTGATTGTCATTTGCTACTCTTAGAAGCTGAACAATCTTTTTCTTTTTCTAATCTGATTTGTGAAAGAAAGTATTTTAAATTTTGCTTTAAGAAAAATATTACAGAGAAAAATTAAATAAAAGCCTATGATTAAAGTGTGAAAAAGAAAAGCTTCTTGCTCTAGTCATGCCATCCCAACTGGAAAGTATGAAATGGCCAGTTAATAAGAAGTCTAGTCATCAGAGAGACAGTGGACTGTAACACTGAATGAAGGCATGTCTTGTGATTATTACCTCATAGCAATGACAACAATACCCCCCCCCCAAAGAAACAAAAACAAAAACACCCCAATTGGGTCATGGCATATGAAGTATGATTAGGAATTATGGTGAATGTTTAAATTGAAAAAAGTCATTGTAGTAAAAGATACACTGCCTTTAATTCCTCTCGAAATACTTTGCTTTGAGCAAAATTATCCCATCGTTCTTGTCTTTTGTGAATAAGTTCTGAAATTCCTCTCCCATGAATGGCATTAGTTGTGTTGTTGTAACTATCTTGTCCTGAATCTACTCAAAATGCTTACCTCTCAAGGCCATTTTTACTTTAAGGAGGATCCAGAAGTTGCAAGACTCTAGACCCAGTAAATACAGTGGATCACAATCATGTGTTATAATAGTTTTTTGGACTCTGCCTTTTGCCTTTATGGCTCTGAGCAGCAACACTGTGATTGTTACCATACCTCATAAAAGACACAAGAGAAGACTTCCAGAATTGCTTCAAGAAGAAGAAACAGTTATAGGTAAGTATGCTCAAAGTGAGGGGCAGCACTTTGAGGAGGAGTAACGGCAATATGTCTTTTACTGTAATGATTTTTTAATGTCAATGTTCACTATATATTTTTACCACATCTTCTATTCCAACTGCAGAATGAAAGATGCTCTCACTGATGGTTATGAATTGTTCTTGGTCCCCAAATTTCAAGTTTTGAAACCCAACACCAATATGAAGACATGTGCTGGTGGGTCTTTGGGAGGAAGCATTTAGGTTTAGATGGCATCATCACGGTAGCTCTCCCATGGATGAGATTAGTATCTGCATAAGAAAAAGAGGCTAAACCAAAGCATTTGTTCTCTCTCTCTCTCTCTCTCTCTCTCTCTCTCTCTCTCTGTCTTTCTCTCCTCAAGAAGACAGTCATCTTCAAGCCAGAAAGAGAGGCCTCACCAAAACTCAACCATGCTGGCACCCTATTCTCAGATTTCCAGCATCAAAGCAATGATAAGTTTCTCTTCTGTAAGCTATCCGGTACTTTAGGACAGTGGCCTAAGCCAACTACGACATTTTTGAGACCCTAACTTAACCTAACCCTTGTAAGTTTTAAATGGAAGTGAAACAAAAGGAACATTTGTCACTTTATTCTATATTTCTAGTGAAAAGTAACAGAGCTTTCTCTTACTCGCACAAAATAAGTCTCCACATTTTCCCCACCGATCATACTGCTGGTAGTTACTGCTCTTCATAGTTTTCATTTTAATCTTGTGCTTTTCACAGCCATATACAGTGGTATAATTTGAGGTAGAAGACATGATACCTCATTAAGTCAAACTGAAAATTTGTGTAATACAAAGTATTTTAAGGAGATATCTATTATACCTTGAGTATCATATGGCAAAGTTTTACCAAGAAACTTGGAAATTTCAAAATAAATTAAAACTTATAGAAGGCACAATTAAGAACCTCAATGAGAGCAGAACAAAACGTTTGCCAACTGTGAGCCTAAATATAATTTAAACAATGGGTCTCGTGTTTCAGATCCACTGCTTTACCCCCTTTAGTCTTTGCAGAATCAAAACCACAGCCATATAGCACATTCTTCTCTAATTACAAACATCAGCTGTTCAATCATGTAGGTGTGGTTTGTGTCAGTCAACACAACAGCCATAACTAGGTCAAGGTCACCATTTGTTTTTTGAAGTCTGGTACCATCTGGTGAATTCCCAAGAATTCAAGAACACTCCATCTTCACTCAAGGATGCTAGACATGGTAGCCTTTCACCAACAATCAGAAAAGAAAGCAAATCTATCTCAAAGTGAGGAAAACATTAGGATTCAAATAGCTTATATTTCCCAAAGAAAGCCATTTTTATATGTGAGATGGTACATGCATGTCTATTTAAACAATAATTTCAAGCAATTTTAGTTGATATAAAAGTGAATTTTTAATCAATTCACCGTCAAAGTCGATTACTACTCCTGTTAAACAAGTCCTCAGTGCTACTAAAGTGAATGACATTACTGTGAAAGTATGGCTATGAAAACACTTTACGATGTTAAGAGATGTCCAACCAGAAAGTAGAACAAAGGAGAGAGAAATAACAAAGGAAAAGAGCACAAATCTTCTTTCATCTATAAATTCAGTGTAATCTCAAACAAAATCCTAGCAATATCGACAGGGATAAAGCATAGAATAGCCAGCACAAGATAGAAGAACAAAGTTGGAGACTAAAGCTACAGCAATAAAGACGTCATATTAATGAAAGACTAGATGAATGGATCAAAGCAACAGAGGAGAAAGTAGAGAAATATATTCATAAATACTGTCAGCTGATCTTTGATATAGAAGTAAAAGAAACAGTGAAAGAATTTTCAAACTGAATAACCTCATACAAAGAACTGAATCTAAACAAAGTGCTATGCCTTCCACAAAAATGAACTTAAAATAATCACAGGCCTAAATATAAAATACAAAACCATTAAACTCTTAGGATGTAACATAAGACAAAAATGACCTTGATATGGCTGACATTTTAGACAAAGCACACTTGATTTTTTCCATAATTTTATTGAGAAACAAATAACAATGAGGCAGTTTCAAATCAAATTGGTAGGACAGTT